>JADWQK010002245.1:0-108586 GCA_017933935.1 Sesamia nonagrioides
TCGTTAAAATGAAACCTTAAAAAAATTTGGTTTCAACATTATGACACGAGCGTATTACCTCCTGTCGTTTTTTCGTTTCATCTACTTTAAAATCACAATGATGCTTTAAAAAAGAATATTTGTTTTTGAGAATGTAGCTGTGATCTCTTCCGTCGAATGCGTTACGGCTAAAAAGGACACTGGCGCCGATTCTGTCGTGACAAACTAAGCTAATTTTAAGTTATTTGCATCTTTTTCTTTCCATTTCGTTGAGAAAAGGATAGAAGATAACATTTTAATTTAATCCTGTCAAATTAAGATACTCCATAGACAGTTTAGATGCGATTATAAACATGGCGACTAAAAAGACGCCGGTTTATGTCAGGAGCGCACTAATTTGACAGGTCTAAACTGACATTTTATCTTCTGTCCTTTTCTTAATGAAATGGAAAGAAAAATATGCACATAACTTAAAATTAGTGTAGTTTGTGAACAACACAATCGGCGCCATTGTCACCAATTGTTTAGATTTTTTCTCTAATTGCAAATTCTATTTTTAACCGACTTCAAAAAGGAGGAGGTTACTCAATTCGACCGTATATATGCTTTTTTTTATGTTTGTTCGCACATAAGACGTTCCCAAGGTGGTCCCATGATAAGGATATCAGGGTTTGATGGTGGAAGACCAGAGAAAACAAGGGGAGCTTTCAAAAATAGCAGGGGGGACTAGTGCATTTCTTAGAATATTCATTAAGTATTTTAAAGCACTACAATTTAATAAAGGTCTGGAGTAGATCTGATGATGGAGCCGGGAGACAGTCGAAGGAACTCCTCAACAATTCATAGCAGCTACCTTGTGTTTGGGCTCGATTAATTTGTATTGATAAGAACTTTACACCTAGATAGGTTGTCACTGTCATAAGAGCTCTGATGATGAAGACAAAGGCCAGTTCCGGGAACTCCTCAACGGTTTACAGTAGCTACTTTGTGGTTGGCTACTTTGTAGGTGGTTTGCACCCATTGAGTTAAAACAATGGTCTGCAGTAAATTTGATGATGAAGACCATAGGCAGTTGAGGGAATACTTACGGGTAAAAATTAAAGTAAACAAAAGTACGTCGTTTCCCAACTATATTTGTGTCAGTTTCCAGTCTGACCGGACGCAACTGAATACATAGTACTAATAACAACTAAAAAGTGTATAATAAAAACTTTTTTACAAAAAAACAACCGACTTCCAAAAACCACTACAAAGTGAAAAATAACTAATTTCGGAAGTCGGTGTCTTTGGTTTTGAATATTAGTTTTTTGACACCGACTTCCGAAATTAGTTATTTTTCACTTTGTAGTGGTTTTTGGAAGTCGGTTGTTTTTTTGTAAAAAAGTTTTATGTCATTTGGTATCCGTAATTTATTTAATATTGTATTGGATTATTTTATTTTCTGGCAATCATAGTGTAAGGAACATAATATGGTGCTGAAAACCCATTATAACTTGGTTTCTGTAATATTTAATTAATTGCGTCCCTCAATCCGTCGCTATTTATAAATCACCCGTCATACTAAGCGGTAATTCTTAATTAAAATAATAAAAATTGTCACAATAATGGCTTTGTAATAATTTTAAACAGCAGGGTAATTAATATTTTAATTTTGCATAAAATAATAAGGAACCAAATATTGTACCTTGCAAAACTCCTAATTCGTCATCGAAATCAGATAAATTTTGCTAATGTACAGTCGTTTTTGAAATAAAACTATAATTATTATTTAAACAATATTTATTACATTATGCATATGCTATATCAAGTTCTATATAAATTACTTATACCTATCTTTTCAAACCCTATTTACAATACAAACCTCATTTTAATCTTTTGACACATTCAGAATTTTACTATCAAAAATTTAATCTAAAAAATACTGTTCTTTAGCCGATATAAAGAATTTCGTACATTTATCACATATAGGTTACTACATTACAGTTATTTATATTACAGGACTACTGCATCTTCTGTCCCTACTATGTAACTTCCATGATGTCAAAGATTGAGTGGACTTCAACTCCTCAGGAGACAACGGTCTTCCTCTAAACTCATCTTCAATATCCTGAAGAGTTCTATCCTTCGTTTCAGGTAAGAAGAAGTATGCTATTACAAGACAGTAACCAACTACAGCAGCATAGATGCAGTAGGCTCCATAGATACCTAAAGTACCAAAAAACAATGGCACTGTCTTCACTGTAATAAAGAAATTGGAAGACAGGAAGAAGACACTGATTCCTCCAGCCAAACTTCTGTATTCTAGAGGGAAAACTTCACCAGCGATAATGAAAGGCAACGGGACGGTGCCAGTCGCGATTGTAAGCATGTGAAGATGCACTAACGCCACACCGACAGCTGGGTGGTCAAGGAAAGGCGGCAACAAGCCCTGAGCTTTACAGTATGTGTACGCTGCTGTTAGCAAGAAAGCAATAATATTAACAATGACAGTAGTAAACAACATTGTTCTTCTATTAATCTTCTTTATAACTAATACTGCTATGGCATTCGAAATGATTCTTTGGGTATCAAGAGTGATAACTAAGAGAGGTATGTTCACATCAGTACCGATAACGTGATGGAATATATCTATCGTGTATGCTGCTAAAATATTAGCTCCCGCCCATTGTCCTAAAGTATAGATATGCATCATAATGAAAATTGGTTTATAGAACTCCTTCTTTTTTATAGTCGCACTAAAGTAAACGATACCAGTTTTGATTTTCTTGCCAAAGGATTGTGAAATGTTTGCATCGGCTTTAGATTCTCTGACTATAATACTGGCTTCGATCATCTTGTGTAATTCTTCTTCTTCATTTTCATTTCTTAACCAGCGGAAGACTCTTTTACAGTCTTCATACCTTCCTTGATCTGCGAGCCAACTTGGGGATTCGGGAGAGTACAAAATAATGACTAGATCAACAAAAGCAATGCAACCACATACTAAGGCAGTCGTTTGCCAATGTAGATAAGACCCCATAGTATGAACTGTTAGCACTCCTGTTGCTATACATAAAGAAATCATTGTCAAAAATGCTCCTCTATTATGGGGGCTGGTGTACTCTCCAATCAAAACAGGTCCTAGAGAAGAACTCATGCCCATGGACAATCCTTGAAGAAATCTAGCGACTAAAAGAACTGGGACACTCTTCGCTAAGATGATGGAGAACCAGCCAGTGATGAGAGGCATGATGCTGATGAGGTTGGCGGTTCTTCTGCCGTACTTCGCCATGACGGTGGGGACGATCAAATTGCCAGCAACGAGGGCGAAGCCGACGATTGAAGCTAGAAAGACATAAAACATCAATTTAATTAAGGATGCGAAAATGTGAACAGTGGTTATTTGTCTTTGACTTTTGAGACTGTATTGACAGATTATTGTTTAAGACTACGCAATGAATACATGTATTTGTAATGAAGAGACTTTTTATACAAAAGGAAGATAATTATATTTTGCTGGTCGTAAGATTGACTTATAATGATTATCTGGGCTCGTGGGCTTGACACCACGGAAGGTGTTGATAATTTAGTACTTCCGGTGGATTCAGCGGAGTTCACTTACGACTCATGCTTATTAGCAATGTTATTGAACATAGTTCGAGCCGATGGGCGATGCACTGAGTTTAGCAGTGCTCTACACATGGTCAGATTAAATTACTTAGCGAAACTACCCACGAAGTATTTTATGTGACTATGGATTCAATAGGTGGTATTGTAGTCACTTGGAAATGATAACTTTTTTTAACAGATTTTTTTTAAAACGATACCCTACACTAGGAGTGACTCCTGTATCTTGGGCTCCTTTACAAATATTTAAACCCACAAACATAAACAGCCAGACTCGGAGCAACTTGTAGGCCATACAAGTATTTGTTCCGCGCGGGAATCGAATGCAGCACAGTAGTCATTCGCTTAGCCACTGCACCACCCCTGTCGCCACTTATTCAAAGTCGCTATTGTATTTCATATGCCCACGTATTCCTTGCAACACATTCGTTTGTCTACTTAGCTAAATTATTCTAATTAGCCACTAACTTACCAATCCAAGAGCCAGAAGAGTCATCAATAGGTATGATGGAGTCAGGTTTCCTGAGTTGTGGCAGCAGGATGGCGTTGAAGCCCATGACGAGGCCGTGCGCCGCCATATTGAGGCACACACCGATCGTCACGAAACACTGTAACATTACAACAATACAGAGTTATTGTTATTGAACTGTGTAGTTTTATTTAGATTATTTATTGTGCCTTATTGATTACATCTCTAAGACGATTATGGGAAAACGTCAAGAGAATGTAACCCGCACCCTAATTCCGTAATAGATTAGTATTCTCAATTCGAATCAATTTGAAGCATATTACTAATCCATTACTCCCTATGTTCGAAAAATATGTCAGCTCAATAATGTAAACAACGCAATGAATGTTGTTTAACTGTCAAAATTTAAAGCATTGCTACTGATAGTGTGCTACGCAATCACCTTGCTGTATTCTGTTCGGGGGAATTGCTCATTTGCTTCACAAACAGACAAAGAGAGTGGCTTTCAGTTTCAGTATTTGAGTGTCTTCAAGGCTAGAGTGAATAGGCTCTTAATAAACTAGTCCGCTTTACCATCAACGATTGCGTCACTGCTAACCATCAGGCAGGATTGCGGTCAAGCGCTGGTTTATAATTTGTAAACAAAAAAAAAAAAAAGTTCAAAAAGTGCAATCCTGAAACCGTAAACCAGAAGATAAACATGCAATAGATGTTTACAGATTGAACGTAATAGACTTCTGAACTATCCTCATGCTAAGCACTTAACTATTTTGTTAAAGCCGTCTGACGTAAACGCATCGCTTCATATCGTATCTGTAGCCGTACTTAGATTTTCTTTTGTAACATTCACCATAAATAAACACCAAGCATCATCAAATTAGGATACTAAGTCATTTAGTCCTATAATTACACTGGCATCCATACTCTTCATATCGAAAGCAATACCTTAATTGGGTAATACACCTTTATTCATAGTTGGGATCATTTTGAAGCGTATTGCTATTCCATTACTCCCTATGTTTGAAAATGTGTCCGCTCAACAACGCAAATAAAGCATTGAATGCTGTTAAACTGTCAAAATGAAACCCATTGCTACTGACAAAGTGTTACGCCATTACCCTACGGATCTGCTATACCAGAAGATTGTTCAGCACTGGGTGGCGTGTTAATTCAGGGTAGGTACCTATATTGTAGTAATATTTCACATTAGGTGTACCATACACTATTCATCCATATGAAATCATCATTATCATCATCATCTCAGCCACATGATGCCACTGTTGTACATAGACCTCTTCAAGGATTTCCAAAAAGGACAGTTGGACGCGGCCGGCATCCAGTGCACCTAGTCAGTGGGCATCCGACGCTGCGCTTGCCGGTACGTGGTCGTCATTCAAGAGCCTAACCATATGCAATAAATAATCGAAACTGTCCTCATGACATTCAAAATTTTAGTATGAATGTGCTCAGAGTAGGTGAACACTAATGAAACGATGGATCGACTGTGTGATTGATTTGAAAGGGAATGACTATCGAGAAGACGACTGATAGATAAGCAGGGAAGCTAAAGACATGATCAAGGACCCTGAATGAATCGGGGTAAGGTAGCAGAATGACGAAATAAGCCATGAAAGAGCAAATGTTATCACCAAAATAATAATATTCGTAACGCCCTTACTGAGGGCGTTACGAAATATTATTACGAATATACAGATACTGGGTGATAACGTTATCACCTGTATCTTATCATAATTTTAACGGGTAAGATGCGTATAAGATCTGAACATCTGATCTGATATTATGAAATCAAGGTCATTCTGGGTACTTTAATTTATTCTGTAAATACTTCATCATGAGAACGTCAGCTAAAGCGAACTTAATAGCCCGTCTCTGAGACGTCAATGCGATGTGTTACTAGCAACGTCATCTGATGCAAGTTGGAAGCTCACCATAGCTTTTACAGAGAGGTTAACACTTGTGTTATTCTTTTTATATATTCGCCAAAAATGCGAACAAATATGTAGTTTATGGAAAAATAACTTTAATTCCTACACAGTAAAGCTCAGTTTACGCTGCAACTATAAATATTTTACGACTTTTCAATAGTACTGGTCATTCTGAAATGAACTTAAAAGTAATTTAAATAAAGTTGTTAGTTGTTTAATTTGTAATTTGGTGGGGGTGTGCAGCACTGCGTACTTTTACAGGATTCTTCTTACGATTGATTGTTTATTATTGAACTTAGCCTCGGTTTGTTTTGCCTTTTCTACAAGCTCACCGTCATGTATAAGAGAACTATTGTGCCAGTTTTTATGGTTTTAGAACCATCGATCTAGGCTGTGTGTTGTAATCGATCTTTGTTAACGCCAATCTGACTTATATACATTTCAGTGAAGCCTCTTTGTAGAAAGAAATAAAATACATTTATTTGAAGGTACACAATACATCTAAAATAAACATACATCAGGTGACAACAAATGAAAACAAAAGTAAAAACCCCCATGTAAGTAAAGTGTGCCTCGCGGCTGCAGCAAAAATGCCCAGATCAGCAAAAATGCCAGACAAATTGTGCCTGACGCCGGTTTTCAACTGAACCTGACGTGAGGTGACGGATGTAAATCAGTTATATACTACAACGTAACGTGTATATGCATACTTAAATGATAAAATATAAACACGTGTTAGATTAGAGATGGAATCGAATATGTGCATGAATAGTATGACATTGATTAATATTTCAAAAATAATCAAAGAAAATGTTTTTTTTCTGAATTTCCATGTAGTTGTCATCTGAACTGCACCTCACTTTGTCTCTCTGTTATCTACAAGTACCAAATGCCTACAAACTTTTATTTATTTATTTATTTATCTTAAAAACTTAAACTATCATTACAGATTTAGAAACCTAATGCGATAGTTAAGGCTCACAAATTATAAAAAAACTACACAATAACTTACTTCACTTAACACAAAATTACAACTAAAACAATACATCCTTATGATTATAACAATACAATAAACAATACAACTTAACTTACTTCACTTAGCACAAACTTACAACAAAAACAATACATCCTTATAATTATAACAATACAATAAATTATACTTCATATCACTCCCGAAGATGATTACCAATTTACATACGGCAGTACGTAGTATGGTGCCGTCATATCACACTTTAAAGACTTTTCATAAAGAAAAAGAAAAAAAATATTCAAATACCCGCTCATAGACCCCCACTCGGTCTCTATGTTCATTACGTTTTTTTGTGCTGTCCGAGTCACACGCATCATTTTGTGCAAAAAATTACAGTTGCGACTAAGTTGTTTCCAGATTGTCCAATCTGATTTTGCGTAATCATGGTGAAGAAAAGTTCACGTTCGAAAGATATTGATGATTATAGTGGTTTATTTAAGAAATTAAAGAAATTAGGGAAAAAGTGAAACATAGATCTAGATTGAGATTGCCTTCAATGTCATCCTAAAGTGATCAGGTTAAGCGTGATACTCACCAAGAGGAAGTTATTGAAAGTAAGTAGCCTAATCTGTAGTTGCTAATATAGATGTCTAGTAGGTACCTACAATGCGCAAGCGCCTGCCGCCACGCGCCGCCCGTCAGGCGCCACTCTGTCGGCCTCGGGTACCGGTACGATCCTGCGTTGCCGCTGTCACAGCACCGCTAAAAATTGTTTTTTATCTACCTTTTTATTAACTTTATATAACAAAAGTTTTATGTAAATCATGAAACAAGTTTTATTGGTACTAAGTATATTTAAACTAGTTATTAGATGGTAATAAGCAAAGATTAATCGAACTATAAAATGTATGTATTTGTAGTCGTATAAGTAGCTAGGTATTAAATGTATGAACGTAACGTAACGTTTATATTAAATCGCGATATTGTTACCTATAAACATCGCTCGGTGTAAACCGCCTATGAGCGTTGACCTACCTATTTTTTTGTTTTTTATTTACTTCGTTTATATTGCGCCTAAGTCTTATAAAAGTACTTACCTAATGTGCTCCGCGTAAATCGTGTCTGAGCGTAAAGTACTTGCACACCTTGCTTCGCGTAAATCGCGTGTCTGAGCGTAAAGTACTTGCACACCTTGCTCCGCGTAAATCGCGTCTGAGCGTAAAGTACTTGCATACTTTGCTCCGCGTCCATCGCGTCTGAGCATAAAGTGCCTACTTGTATACCTTGCTCCGCGTAAATCGCTACCGAGCAAAAAGTACTTGCATACCTTGCTCCGCGTAAATCGCGTCCGAGCATAAATTACTTGCATACCTTGCTCCGCGTAAATCGCGTCTGAGCGTAAAGTACTTATCCCAACTTGCTTCGCATAAGTCGCATCTGAACGGAAAGTGCTTGCATAGCTTGCTCTGCGTAAATCGCGTCTGAGCCTGGATTACCTATTTACATCCGCGTTAATCGCGTTGCATTACTAGAATGGCTACCAATATTGTTATTATAAAGATTTTGCTTGCTATTTGCTATAAAGAGAGATTCTTGATATGTTAGGAGATGATCCTTCCTTGGATAAAAGTTTTAGTGAAACCTTACATGAAGACATTGCATCCAGGTGCGAGCACACAAGTAAAGAAAAGCCAGCTGATCGAATAAAAGAATATTTGCCTCCAGAAAACTGTCCTCACCTAAAAGACCCGGCGTAGAATCTCGAGATCAAAGCTGCGCTTACAGAAACAATTAATAAGAGAGATGTTTACAGCCAAAGTCACCAGAATCAGCTTGGTAGTGGTCTGGCTGCACTCGGAAAAGCGATTAATATAGCTCTAAAAATAAAACAGATTTCCGAGTTATCATAAAGCCACTCAGTGATGCAGCTAAACTTTTTTGTGATATACACTATAAAGAATCTCTCTCAAGACGGTTTGCCGCTATAAATACTCTAAATAAGCAAACCCGACGTACTATAAGAAATACGCAAATAGACAATTTTTTATATTTTGTTCAGAGTTGGCCGAACACTTGAAATCGTCCAAAACTATATCAAAATCTAGTATGGAACTACGCCCTCGTATGCCAGCAGTGCGACCTGCCATTAAAACACAGCACGCGCTCTAATCTGGTCCATCCATATCAGCGCGTCGAGGGGCTTTAAACGCGAGGGGGGCGTCGCGGACTGCCACCGCCGGGCCGCGAGCGTATCCGCCCCACTAGACGGCCCGACAGCCGCTGTCGCGCAACCGCAACCCGATGCACACCAGGAGCCACACACGGTACCGCTCAAGGAGGAACTGACTTCAGAACCAGAGGTACACTCATCAACTGTCGGCAGATTGCAGTTTTATTATAATTATTGGTGTACTATTACGAATGACTCCAATATTCTGTCTTGGGGTCAAGGTTATAAAATTCCCTTTAAGGAGGAACACGTACAAAAAATAATACCTAAAAATGACCGATTTTCTTCTTGTGAATCTAAAATAATCCAAGAATCTGTACTTAAACATCTTGATCCAAAATATATTTCATTGTGGAACCCCTGTGATGATCAGTTTTTTGTCGCCCGTATTCACAGTTCTAAAACCGAATGGTGAACATCATTTTATACTAAATTTAAAGGAACTAAATAAATTCATCAAAGTGGAGCATTTTAAAATGGAGCATTACCGTACTGCACTAAAGCTCCTAGACCAAAAGTAATTTATCGCTACATTTGATTTAAAGGATGCTTAGGCTCACTTTTTGATAACAATTAATAATGAAGAACGTAAAAAGCTACGCTTTTATTGGAATTCACAACTTTATGAGTTTAATGTTCTGCCATTTGAGCTTTGCACTGCTCCACTTGTTTTCACAAAGCTACTAAAACCTGAATTACAATCTCTAAATGTCGGTTAATTACCTATACGATTTTTTATGTATTGGCTCTAACAGTGAGTGCGTTGGAATGTTACTGCTACAAGAGAAATATTAGAATCATTTGGACTCCTAATAAATAATTTAAAAAAGGACCAGTTGACACGAAAATTCGCATTAATAACGCAGTCAGGTCTTTTTCACAAACGAAAATGTGCAGAATAAGACAACTTGTGGAATTTCTAGGACTTTTGACATCAGCATGTCCAGCCGTACAGTACGGTTGGGTGTATACTAGGCAAAAAGAACGCGACAAATTCTTAACTTTATACTATTCTGATAATTATAATAAGCGTATGGTTTTGCCTAGCTGTCTACAGCCAGATTTTAAATGGTGGAGTGACAATATTGAAACAAGCTATTCATCTATTCAAACTAATGATTATTTACTAGAAATATTTTGCGATGCATCTCGTACAGATTGGCGAGTACCATGTAACAGCGAAATACCTGGTGGTAATTGGAGTGCAAGAGAGATTAAAAATCATATTAACTTCTTAGAACTAAAAGCTGCCTTTTATGCGATAAAAATGTTTGGCTCTCATTTAAGTAATTGCAATTTCCTTCTCAAAATAGATAATATAACATCCATTGCTTACATTAATAAATTGGGAGGAATACAACACACTCGCTTAAACGATCTTACACGACATATGGAAGTGTTTTGAAAAGTGTAGAATTTTCATATTTGCGATATATTCAATCTAGCGATAATGTTGATGCAGATTGCGCTTCACACTAATAGTCCATCGATACCGAGTGGCAACTAGCTGACTACGCGTTTTCTGAAATTTGAGCTAAGTTTAGCACCCCCCATTTTGATCTCTTCGCAAGCATACAGAATCTTATGTGTGACAGGTATGCTTCGTGGAAGATTGATCCGCAGTCAGAAGAAGTTTATGCATTTACGTTTAAATGGACAAACATAATATAATTTTACGCATTTTCACCATTTTGCCTTATTACAAAAGTTCCTCACAAATTCGTAAATGATAAAGCCGAAGGCATTATTGTGTTTTCCTACTGGCCCTCACAGCCGTGGATTCCGCTATATCGAAAACTACTTGTGTCACAAGAAATATTTTTTGAGCCGAATACTAAGCTAATGCATTCTCCTTTCAGAGAAGCACACTCACTGTATAGGCCTTACCCTGGTGGCAGCTATATTATCCGGCAGTCGTTGATTGAACGTGGCGTACCAGTATCGTCACTAGATTTACTCATGGCTTCGCTAGCCCAAAATACACTATCTCTGTATAATTCCTCATTAAAATTTTGGTTGGAGTTTGATCAACAAAAAACATTGCAGTTTCTAGATTGACGGTATGTCTGGCAATAGAACATTTTTGTCAGATAGGCATAATGCTGGGGCTAGCTATAGTACTTTAAATACCACGAGATCCACTTTAACGTTGGTTCGGGGTAATTCAATAATGAAAACTGATTATGTGAATAGATTATTGAAAGGTTCTTTTAGACTAAATCCTCCTACTCCTAAATATGATACAACATGGAATAGCTCCGTGGTTTTAAATTATTTAAGTGATTATTATCCTTATGATAATGTGAGCCTTAATGCTTTATCATATAAAACTGTCGCTTTGATTGCCATTGTGTCAACTCAGAGAATTTCAACTCTTAGCTTAATAAAAAATAATAATATTACTGAAAGTAATGATTCAATTGTATTAAAAAAAATACTGACTTAATTATATCGTCAAGACCCTGCGCTTACCAACCCCTGATCAGACTGCCTTTTTTTAAAGAGAACCGTAATATATGTCCAGCCATCGCATCGAAAGCATACTTAGATAAAACAAGATCTATTAAAAACACTGAGACAAATAATTTATTCATAAGTTTTCGTAAGCTTCACAGGAAAATTGGCCTTCAAACTTTATCCCACAGGGTAAAGGATACTCTCCAAAGAAGCGCTGTGGACGTGTCAATGTTGGTGCACATAGCACAAGGCATGCGGCGTACATCAGTTCAGTCTGCAGGCGGTTCGAAGGGCTGTGGGCTGGACTAATATCTCTAATATTTTTCAAACGTATTATAATAGAGAAACTATTGAATCGATAGGAAATCGCCTCCCAAATTCATTGTTTACTTAATTGTATGAATCTTTATCCTTATTTACTGTTAACACAAAAACTGCAGTTTGCTAATAAATATTGCAAATCAATTGTTTATAAATTTGTTTAATCATTACCATTTCGAAACAAAAAAGAAAAATCTGTATAAATTTTATATTACACTCTAAACACCTGCATGTAAATTGGTAATCATCTTCGGGAGTGATATGAAGTATAATTTAGAATTAAACGAACTTACCTTGTGAAGTTCGATTCTAATTATACGAAGATCACGAACCGAAGATGATTACAACAACCCTCCCGGCCCTAAAGCCCAATATTTTTCTTATTTGGTTAGACTAGCCCTAAAACGTAATGAACATAGGACAGTGAGACCGGAGTGGGATCGATGTGCGGGTATTTGAATATTTTTTTTTTTTTCTTTTTCTTTATGAAAAGTCTTTAAAGTGTGACAAGGACGGCATCATACTACGTACTGCTGCATGTAAATTGCTAATCATCTTCGGTTCGTGATCTTCGTATAATTAGAATCGAACTTCACAAGGTAAGTTCGTTTAATTCTAAATTGTATGACATTACTACTGTGTCCATTTACTTGCAACTACATTAGCAACTTTGTTCAGTTCAGTATTCTGAAAATCTTGTTTTATACTTTTTCAGCGTCGTTTTTTGTCGTAGTTGGGTTTTAGTTTTTTAACTTTTTATTATTTATGCTTTAGTTGCGCGGCCCCATCTCATTCACACTGTACCAATGTAGTACGCAGTATAAAAAATATGCATGTGTGCCTCTGCTGCGTTCGGACACATTTTTTTCGGTTAGTTTCTTAGCATATATCATATCTGTTTAATATTATATCAATGTGTAAAATAATATCAACTGCGGTACAAGTGTCTGGTCCAACTAGATAGGGCGTGTGGCCGCTGCCGTGCCACAGCGCACTATGGGAAAGCTCCATACAAGGCCGTCTCAAAACCGTTTCACGTGAAAGTCGTTGTTATGGAGTAGAACTAATTAATTAATTTAGTCTTATAAATAAGCTTTCTTTTCTATATTTTTTTAATTATTTTTTGCTAACCATAATGTATATAAAAATGCATCAAAGCTAACTCATGTTCAATGATGTGATTTTGGCACAATACATTACTACAATTCAACGAGACATTACTCGAAAGTTTTTCTTATAAATGTATAAGTATTATACATTTTTGAAATGCTTATAATCTCCTCATAACGTTTCTTAAATAATATTATATATAATAAATAAATAAATTAAAATTAACCAATGTAGTTTAAGATGGTATAATTTTCAGGTTACTTTTTTTTAACGAGACTTACCCGTTTACCGCTGTTTGCCGCTGTCGAGATATTTGTTGTATTACGATCTTTATACATTAGTTTACACAAGGAGAAAAAAAAAAGTTGCGCATACTTGCGCCTTTTCTGACACGGTACCAAAACATATCGCGAGATAATTTTTTTCCAATATCTTTTTACTGCTCACACAATCATCTGTTATCTATTAAGGTCAAATTGATAAAATGGTCATTATTATTTATAGTTATTTGTGGTTTTGATATAGTTTTGACCACCATATTTGATAAAATATGGTCACTATATCAATTAGGGTCAAATTAAAAACAGGTTGGTTGTGGGAAGAGTGCAAATATTAGTTTCTTATCTTTTTGCACATAGCACTAATTCATTGGCCTATAAAAGAAAGGCGAACCCTGAAACATCCACAGTTGTTCGTCAGAAATTCAGTTGCCTTAAAAAAGCAGTTAATACCTATTTTCAAATATTCACAGAAGTTATCTGATTTGAAAATAATGGGTGAATTTGTTTGTAGTAAACGAGAGTTGTGCAATTTGTTGATAAATGGGAATAATATAGAAAACTACTTGCAAGAAAATTTCAATTTGTCACCAGAGGATATGAATACTGTGGTCTCCTACATTCAAAGAAACTTGGTATCTAAATGTAACGAACGCTGGAGAAATGCATCCCGGAAAAGAGAACGCTTTGAAAGTAATAACGTCGACTGGTTAAATGGCGAATTTCGTGTTCCACTGGAGTGTCGAGTCACAGTTAATGACCCTAATACGTCTGGAAGCAGTGCAGGTGGCAGACCACCGAAACCATACGAAGCATCTTCAGAAAAAACAAAGAAACGAAAAAACATGCAATTAATACAAGAGTACGGACTGGACTGTGTGCTCAATGCATATACTCAGGAGTTGCGGTCTATGGGTGAGACGGAGGAGGCCACAATTGTTAATATTATACGAACTGCGTCAAAAAATTATAAGAAAAAGTTTCTTAAATTCATAACTGAGAACCCTGAAGATGTTATACCTTTTACAAAGGAAGAAGCACTGCGGATATTTATTGACTTAGACCTTAACAAAGAACAGTATGGGAAACTTCGTATTTGTTTGGCGGACAAAAACTGCTCAGTGTTTCCTTCTTATCCAACTTTAGCCGAAGCGAATAAGATGTGTTACCCACCAGATTCGAGCATAACCATTACTAACATAAGTGCAAAAGTCAATCTGTAAGACTTATTGGATCATACTGTGGCACGTATATTACTAATTGGTTCAGTTTACAAAAACGGTTTAAGACAGTTGAAACTATTCTGCAAATGGGGTTGTGACGGGTCATCAGGGCAAAGTGAATACAAGCAAGTTTTGCCCGAAGAAAGCTATTTCACATCAGATGCGAACCTTTTTATTGCTTCACTTGTACCCATTAAACTCATAGATGAGACAACTAATATTGTTATTTGGAAAAATGAAACTTGCTCATCCGTAAGATATTGCAGACCTATATGGATAGAATTTGCCAAAGAAACTCCTGAAAAAACCGCTTCTGTTGTGGCTGATATCAAAAATCAAATTGAAAACCTGTCTCCTTCCATGATAAATAAGAATGGTGAAGTAATTGAAATTACTCATAACCTATTTTTAACCATGATTGATGGTAAAGTAGCACAAGTTTTAACTGAAACTCCTTCGAGCGCTTGTTGTACAATTTGTGGTGCTACTCCTCGGCAAATGAATAACTTAGAGGCAGTTAGGACACGAGATGTGAATGAAAGTTCATTTCAATATGGACTGTCAACACTACACGCTTGGATTAGAAGTATGGAGATGCTTGATTGATGAGATGATTTCTGTACGTAAATAATTATAATTGGTATTATATGCCTTCCTCCGTACATAAAATACTTATTCACGGAAAAAAAATCATTGAGTACTATGCTATATTGCCTATCGGACAATTGTCCGAAGACGCTCAGGAATCCCGCAACAAGGATTACAAAAAGTTTAGACTTCATCATTCTAGAAAATGTTCAAAAGCGGCTACCAATACAGACGTGTTCCATACCTTATTGTACACTTCTGATCCATATATATCAAGTTTGAGAAATACCTCAGAAACAATATCGAAAGAACTTTTCGATGAAGCCAAGTCCTTTCTTGCTGTCAACGAAAATCTGTAGGAGATTGTTGAATTTTGTACATTATTTTTTTCTCGTTAGACACTGTTTATACAATGATATTTAATTCTATTTTATGTAAGTAAATTTAAAAAAAAGTATATTTTCTTATAAATGCATGTATTTGTTTTATTTTTTATTTTTTAAATAAATTAATAAACATAATTTTCAAAATGATTATTTTTTCTTTTAAACCTTATACATTCACGTATATGTATGCAAAATTACAGATCATTTAGTTTTGAAATAACTGAGATACGGAGTTTTGAGACGAAACATACGCGATTTTCCCATAGTGCGCCGCCGCCTCCACACGTAGCGATCTGGAACATTAAACCGCAAGCACTGAAGCACTCCCGGATTATGCTCCTTGCCCCGGAGTAACTTTATTAAATAGACGACAAGTGTGAATTGTCGTCGCACTCTCAATTCATTGTACCCGACCATGCCCAGTACAAATAGGGTGGGGTACATCAGCGGGTACAATGGATAAACCCCGTACAGTCTAAAGTACAAGTGACGCGTGAACTTGTTCTGTACACGCTCCAGCATGACAGAGTACTTGGCTTCATGTGGAGACCATATGACAGCACCGTACTCCAAGTGACTCCTGACTAGAGCGTCGTATAATACCCTAATAGTCGTAATATTAGTGAACCCTTGTGACTGCCTAAGAACAAAGCCGAGGTTTCTGTACGCTTTCTTACATATCTTAGTGATATGCTCGCGAAACGTAAGATCTGGAGTGAGATATACCCCTAGGTCTCGCACTTGCGTTACTCGCTGCAGTGGTACCGCCTCTGCTTTGTACTCATAGCGGACAGGGTTGCGCGCACGACTAAAGGACATTACCGAGCATTTGGACACGTTGAAATACAGCTTATTAT
The DNA here is from genome assembly GCA_017933935.1 of Sesamia nonagrioides. Classification (NCBI taxonomy): domain Eukaryota; kingdom Metazoa; phylum Arthropoda; class Insecta; order Lepidoptera; family Noctuidae; genus Sesamia; species Sesamia nonagrioides. Next base: position 16,421 of record JADWQK010002245.1, read on the forward strand.
CATGGCTCCACTTCACCACCCTATCAATGTCACCCTGGAGTCGCTCACAGTCCAACTCATCCCTTACCTCGAGCAGCAACTTGAGGTCATCTGCGAACAATAGACATGAGCTATGTCTGACGACCTCCGGTAAGCTATTTATCATTATGATGAATTCAAGAGGACCCAAATTGCTGCCCTGGCTCACTCCGGACCTGGTAAAGTACGGCTTCGACTCGTACCCATCGTAGTCAACGTACTGTTGACGGTCTCTCATATAGCTGACAAAGAATTGTAGCAAGTGTGGCGTACATCCTATATCAGCCAGCTTTCTTAGTAGGACGTCATTGTCCACGGTGTCAAAAGCTTTTTTAAAATCAAAGTACGCCGCGTCTACTTGTACTCCAGCGTCGACTGCCGGTATAACCTGTGCCATGAAGTTAAGCAGGTTAGTTGAAGTGCTGCGTCCGGGCCGAAAGCCGTGCTGTGCGTCCGACAGTTGCGCTCGGACTTGCCCCTGTATGCAGTGTTGAATAGCGGCTTCAATAACTTTCGCCGGCGTCGACAACACTGCAACCGGCCTATAACCGCTGACATCTGGATCTGCCCTACCCTTGGGTACTGGAACGACACGTGTAGTTTTCCACTGATCCGGGAACGTCGATTGCTTTAAGCACGTGTTATATATGTAATGCAACGGGCTTGCTAAAACTCTAGCACAATCCCTAAAGAGAAACGCTGGTATACCGTCATTGCCAGATGATCGTTTTGGCTTGAAGTTCGTCAGCGCATCCTGCACATCTTTGAGACTCAAGGTCTCTATAGATACCCGTGCACTGGTAGTACTGTCGTCCTCCGCCATCGCCGCCTGAACTAGTTGCGGTGGTTCCTGACTGTATACCGACTCAAAAAATTCTGCGAATTCCCTAGCACACTGCTCATTAGTCAGAGTTTGCCCATTTTTTATAATAATTTGCCTATTTGTTCTACTTTTTTCGAGACTTATGAAAATTATTCTTGTTAGTAAAAATGTACTTGGGCAGACTGGTATTACGGCCAAAAAAAAAAAATGTAGTAGGTATTAAGTAATTGTATATTTAAATAATTTATAAAAAAAAATATTATTGTGCCTGTGGATTCTAATGCATTTTATACGTAAGTACCTACTCAACATTTAAGTGTTATTTGATTTCTATTTCACGCTAATTTGTAAGAGAAAATGGCTGGATTAGCATTATCACGAGGACCATTGGAAGACTATTAGGATGGTGACTATTAGGTGGTGGTGATATTATTATGTACTTTACTCGTAAATGCAACCGTAAGTGACGAAATAAAATGTAAGGTTTAAGGGTTACAGAACTTATTGGCAATGAAGGCACAGTCGATAGTAGGCAATGACAAGTAGAACGTAGCTGATGTCGCACCGAAGTCTTCTCTTACGTCCACGAAGTCCGTGTCGTACACACCAACAACACTACAGAAGTCACCCGATGTAGTCCTCGAAGTTCTCAATGCAGACCTAACCCTAGACAGCCTTTGAGTTTGGCCCTCAAAGGGACAACTCAAGCTCAAGACAATAAATAAAGTTTACCATATCTAGTACATCCTCTTTATTAGCTACATGCCAAGACAAACCACTTCATTAATGCCTAGAATATATATGCGAGTCTAGAATATATAACCTGGATGACCTTACCGAGGTGTTGTCAGGTTATAATAGTAGTTTTATTAGTTTTTCCTACTAATTATAGGTTAATATACTGTAGCAGTGCCTACAACGCAACATGCGAACAACGCGTCATACTGACGTCACACGAATTCTACATCTCGCAATCAGAGTTTACCGTGCAACTAGCATATATACAAGCTCGCGACATCAACCGGCGGGCAAGTGGCCCGCCAGACAACTAGTTTGGTCGGAGGATCCTCCCTTTTCTATGGAGGATGAGTGAGCTTTACACGCTGCTCCTCATACCTCCACAATACCTTTTTATAATTACGAATGAGGTGTTTTGAATTCAAATGAAATTAACACAGGATAAGCGGGACATTGTCGCATGAGAGTGATACCTTAGGCCACACTTCAGACCATGTATTGGGGGAATTTTACGAAGGTTATTAAAAAAATACTGTTCTATACATTTTGTACGTGCAAAATAGGTATGGTACTTTTTTGTTTTTTTAATAATGGTGAATAGGCTTAATAAACTAGTGGAAAACCGCACCGTTGCATGCCAACACGGTGAGTGGCGGTGATGCAATCGTTAACTAACTATCGGTAACTAGTGCTTGACTGCGATCCCGCCTGATGAGGCGGGATCGCAGTCAAGCACTAGTTACCGTACATATCTGGTACATATACCGTACGTATCTGGCAGTTAAAGCAATAGGGTGCCTGAATATTCCAATAGCATATTTTGATTGTTTTTTACAACGCAGTAAAAGTGTGCATGTGCGATAAAACAAAAACTTGAAGATTTAGACACAAAATATATTCTTCATTATAAATTACACTTAAGTTTAAACCCGCTCACCAAATATTATATTTCAATTCCATAGTTTTGCAGCAGGGCAATTGAAGATTTCAATTTTGAATCGCCATAACTAAACCAGTTATGGCGTTCCAAGTGAAATATCAATTCTTCTACTAAATACATTTCAATTAGCAGTTATTTTGGAAGTTGTCAATCTGGGCTGCTTGGATATTTTTAGGTCAATTAAATACAGTGCTGGAACTGCAATAGCCTCCAATAAAGTTTGGAACTTTGGTACCCCTATGCATCCAACCTCATGATACTGCTGGCCTCCACCAGATGTTCACTTAGCGTTATAGACTTGCCAATAAGCTCACCAACCGGTAGCGGGTTTGTATATCGGTTGCTTGATGTTGTTCACTAACCAGGGTTACGGGGAGAGAGCATAAGTATACTGACAGGTGAATGGAAAAGCTTATTGAGGTTTGTTCGTTCTCCATTCCTTATGGCGCAATTTCATTGGTCGTTAACTCGTTCGGTATACAGCATACGGGGAATCCCCGCAGGCGAGATAACAACCAATGAAAGTTACAAGTCAATACACCGCCTGCGGGGATTCCCGGCTTGCTTTATACCGATCGTGATATCGTACCAATGAAATTCATCGGTCGATATACAGCTTGCGGGTTGTGCCTCGAGAGTCAAATACGTTTTTTTCAATTTCATTCGTGAGTCGTGAGTGCTTGTTGGATTAGAAAGACGCTGCGCAAAATGGAAGTATGAATGTAAGAATCTCCAGTAGCTAAATAACGTTATGTGACCTCAAGTTTCAATTTTGGAGATAATGCCTCACGAAATGCAGTGTCTTTTTCTGAAGTCGTATTTCTATTTTATTTAGCAAATCTTCAAATATCATTAGATAATCTGAAAAAAATATCATGATTTTCTACATCACACTCAAAATTCAATTGAATCTCCTAACACAGTGTTGCTGATACGACATGCCTCTTTCTATTTTTTAGTTTAGTGCGCGAGGCTATTAGTTTCTTCTGTAATAAGACACAGTCAAAATTGCTCCACATAACATTAATTATTGATCTATGACAAGAACGTCCGTTTCAGTGCCACTCTTGTTAATAACTGGCGACGAACATGGAGGTTCTCCTACACCCCGCACGCGGACCCTATCGACTAATGAAAACGTTTCCCCCACTGACCTCTATAAGGTACGCTGGACTGGCTACCGCTATTAATTTATTGTGCCTATTTGAAAATCGCCATTTTAGCGCTGACGGCAGCAATGAGGGGGAATGGAACTAATAATAGTGATGTACAATAAATATGTTTGTTATCGACAAAAACTTCTCTGATATCGACCACAATGATAGAAATAATACCAACGCTATTTTTGTTATAATTTTCTACATTTTGGTTTAGGTAGTAACAGTAATGTTAATTATGTAACATTTGTATTGTATTTTATACGTAATGTTTTTAAAACGTTTTATAACATAAAATACGTTAAGATTTACTAAAATTGTAGACAATTAATTTAAAACAAGTAGTGTAGGCATATATATTTTGTTAAAACACGGATAAAAAGAAAACTGCATTAGTTGAGTACCTAACGAAACCAATGAAATATAGATAGTGTAATAAACAGATATTTTACATAGAAAACTTAACTTGAAATAGCAGTATATAGATAGTACTGTTTATTAAATGGACTGTAATTAGTAATCAAATAAGTTGACCCTTTCCTTGTTCTCCTTAAACGGATAAAAGTTAAACTATTGAATCAATAAATAATCATCATCATCAGCCTTTTAATGTTCCCATTGCTGGGACACAGGCCAGGTTAGGAGAGAGAATGGGCCACAATTTACCACACGGATCCAGTGCGGATTGGTAGATGTCACGTCTTCAAATTTTTGGTTCTAGGATATGCCGGTTTCCTCACGATGTTTTCCTTCACCATTTTGAGAACAGTGGTGATGAAATAAATTACACAAAGTAGTGCGCCTGGCTAGGTTTGAACCCGCGACCTACAACTCGTAAGTCAGGGCCGACACCACAGCTCACTCGAATTAATAATAAAATTCTGTAAACTAGTAAATTATGCAGCTCTAATTATCTTATTGTGCACTCCATATAGGGGATTTTAATACTAGTCAGATACCGCATGTCACCATGTAGTACGAGACACAATAACTTTTTATTAGGTCTGTTATTACGGTAATGAACTTGTAACAACTTAATTACCGCAGGGGAGGGAGACAGGGAAATAAAAAAACCATTTTCAAATCACATATTTTATTCAATTAAAATTTACTGTCGAGCCCATATTATTTGCCGAGTCAAAAAATGTCTAACCTTCTCTCCAGTTATTAATAGAGAATATTTTTTGTTTCTGCGAACAAACGGATGTCTACATATTTTGTTATGATTTCTTTTAAAAGAATATTTAAATGACTGTGAAAACTGTCTGAGACATAACTATCTCTAAAATGTTCCTTTAGCTCAGGAAAGAGTTCATTGGTTTTTGTTAAGAGGTTCCTTATTACCTTTGCAGTTAGTACTGCAGTAAAATTTAACTCTATGGGTGGTTTATTATTATTGTATTTACATGCTTGTCGGAATAATGATTCCACCACAAAACAAACATTTACTACACTCACAGAGGGCACAGTTAAACCACCTCTCTGCTTTTGCATAATAAGTGCTACCCCATTTCTCCTATTTGACACTGCATCTTGTGGTACAGATTCACAGGCCATTAAACATTCATCACATTTAATTTTTTTTCGAATCGATTGTATTACAAAACCTGCAATATAGCCAATGCATTGTTTGGAAGTCTCATTAACATTAGAGTCGGGTATTGCCCAAAATATATGCAAAAATTCACCCAACTCTGTTTGTAACGAGGATGGGTCATCGTCGTCAAGGCGGTATTTCTTCGTAGTACGCATATTTTCAGCATTCGTAAAATCATCAACATTAAATTTATTTATTTTAGCACGTTTTGCACTAGAAGTAGTTAATATGGATACATTATTGTCCTGAACGTTGCCGGTGGAAGTTTTTATTTCGTGATGGATTAACAACTGTTTATATGCATTGACAAATTGTGCAGCTGTTGGGTTTGGGCACCAACCCCCACGGCTACGAATGGCACAAAAAAAACAATTCTAGATGATCCTGGCTCATCTTATATGTCAGAAGATACTTTAATTCAGGTCTGTCTGACTTCACATAAATATCAAATATATTTATAACAGAAATTACTGCATTGTAAAATCCTAAGAAACCCGCTTTACGGCGTGATTTAACTGCCAAAGTATTATCCATCAGTTTGATTTGACTCAGATACCTAATTTCGTCAAGAACTTTTGTCCGCCACCTGTTTTCATTATTTATTCGTAGAGGACTTTTAAATCCTCGACCCCAAGGATTCCGTACATTTAAAAAATCAAAGATTCTATCCACAGCTCTTATGAACCTGACCGTAGCTGCGGAACCACTAAAATCAGGGAGATTTAAAATTTTATCACAAAACTCAATCGCATCTGCTACACTGCTACTGAGAGTTTGAGCCGCAAGGTAAACTTTCATGATCATTTTTTTATAATTTATATGCAAGTTTTTCAATTTGTTTCCTAATCTTAAGCCTTCAGTTTCTTGCAATTTTGCTAAATTCTCGATATATACCCATTTAATTAAGTCACCTCTGTCATCTTTTAAAACTTTTAGATCACCCAAACAATTTCTTATGTTTTTTAACATATGACATGGGTCAAAAATAACATGCACTTTGTGTTCTTTATCTACGGGATGACCGAAATATGGTTTTGCTGCTGTTCCTATTTGAAGCTCTGCCCCTAATTTAGCTACTGCAGAAAAATGTTCAGGTGGTCCATCTAAAGTTAAGGAGCATATCTCCACAAAAACGTCATGCAACCGAATTAAGGCCTGTTTAATTAGAGCACTTTTGGTTTCTGAAGTCAAACTATTAATAAAAAAATAGGCTATGGGCAATTTCCAATTACTATTTAAAGGCACGACCATAAATACCAATGCATCTTTACATTCAGGTAAATCGTTGCTCTCAGAATCTATACCCAAGTCGACGTGGCCACGAGTCACTCCGTCACGGCTGCGAGTGCAACTTTTTTTAAGCTCATTTCGTCAATTATTAATGCACATATAAGTTTCTCGCCGTTTTGTTTTGCTAGTTCACTTTTAAGTCGCGAAGCATTGAAACTTTCAACAGAGAAACCTGGATTGGCATCAATTGAGCTATACCATGAGCGTATCACACGAGGATGCGGCAAAGCCAAATTAAATTTATTACGCACATATGCATATGCCTTTGGCGAATAGAAATGTAGAGTAATGGCAAATGATCTTAATTCTGGAGCATACTTAGCATTTTTTAAATTTTTGGTCATTCTTTTAAAAAGTTGTGGTTTAAAATCGTCGTACTGATTTAACATATATACACAATCATCACATACCAGTTTTCTTTTTTTTAAATCAGCAATTACAGACCTTAAAGTAGACACGGTAATTTTCATACGTTTTACATTTTGAGACAATACTTTAATTCGGGCCTGTGACATTTTCAAGGCTCTTTTGACCCTTTCCAATTTAATTTTGGAAGATTTTGGGGTGCTCTCGTAGCGGTGATCTAATTTTACACTAGAACAGAGTTCTTCTAAAGTTCTAGATGTCTTTGGTGTACTAGAGTTGCTTTTGTTGTAACTTGTGCTTGGAACTGTAACAAGAAATTATATTTCATTACTCATGTTATTCAAAGAAGGATGATTATATAGTGAAAACACCATTCAAAATAATTTGGAAAGGTATGTCATCATCATTTCAGCTGAAAGACGTCCACTGTTGGACATAGGCCTCCTCCAAGCGTCGCCTCACCAGCCCCCTGATTCACAACCATTCGACATCCAAACCAAATCGAACACCTATGTTGCAATTTCCTTTTGTTGGTTAGCTTACTGATGGCAAATAGCTGCGGGTACGATAATGGGCTTCATATCGAATTTGAACTGTTAAAATTGTCAAGATACCGATCTGTGAATAGCATTTGGAAGAGCTTTTCGGCAACAAAAGTGTTTGATTCGGTTCAGACAAAGTCGAATGGTTGTGAATCAGGTCAATCAGGGGCTGGTCCTCAGTCCACCTCTATGTTTTCCGTCACACAATATAGTCTAGTGCAAAGCAGAGCTTGTGTTATGGGTACTAGACAACTGATAAACATACTTATATATTCCTAAATACATACATATTATAGATAAATTACACCCAGACACAGAAGAAATGATCGTGCTCATCACACAAACACTAAAACTGTTAGTCGCCAACTTAATACTTCAGTAAGCCATGTTCAGTATTTTTATTAGAAATTCTGTTTTATTTTTTAAATAACTTACCTGCAAGGGCTTCACATGGCAACATTTCTGTTGTATTAACTTCAATCTCGTTGCAATCATAATTTGGTAATCCAACTTGGATAGGTACTAAAGGTGAATTAAATTCATCCAAGTTCATTTCAACATCATTCTGGCATTGGTATTCTGTTGGTTGGTTAGCATTTTTAAACATCTCAGTTTGTAATAAGGACGAATTAGTTTCTGTGAAAAACATAAGTGTTATTTTATTTAGATAATCAATAATATTTCTTTGATACCGACAAAGTATTTACATAGGTATTATGAATGTACACTCACCAAGAAATATTGTAGGGATACTGCATTTTTTCAATGTAGTCCGTGACCGATGTTTAATGAAACAGTCATCAGTGAAGTGTTTAGAACAGAGATAATGATACATTGTTGGAGTCCAGTTGACAACCCTCATATTTTTTTAACCAAAGTTTGAGAGTGTAATCGGAGGGGAACCTGTAATTAAAAGAAACATTATAGTAGGTATGGGTAAAAAATTATAAATAATATAGGTAACTAAATATATAATTACATACATAGAACACTTAATGAGAATAATAATTATGAATCGTAGGTGTTAAATTATTTGTTATAATGTGCGTATTATTATTCAATGATGATAAACATTATTGTTTAGCATGATTTTTGTTTTACATTACGAAAATATCGATATGAATTTTAACATCCCTATCAAAAGTTATTGGTTATAAAAATGTTAGTAAAATACCGTAAACTCGAACAGCTTACGTTTGTTAATGTAAAAATATACTGCTTTAAGCGGTTTTCTAATAAGTATTATGTTTTAGATACACTTACTTGTGAAAAGTGACACTACTGCCTTTTTCGTATCGTGTTTTACAATATACGCACGATTTCATGTTGAACGAACAATACAATCACTGTCACTATTATAACACTTTAATTTATATCACAATCACAGTAAATCCTGTAGAAAACTTTTTATTTCGCAGAGACGCTTAGCTCAAAAACAACAAACAACCGCGGCCATTTGCAATCTGATTAGTTCTCGGAACTCTCACTTGTCATTAGGGGCGCTTTGAATCGGCACAGCTAATAGCTGTCATTTTGTATGGGATAGCCAATCCAGCGTATTTTATAGAGATCAGTGGTTTCCCCGAATGCGGGACCCGTGGCACGCGTTCCAGAAATCTCTCGCACCTGCCATGCGGGCCCTATTGACTAATGAAAACGGTTCCCCGAATGCGAGCCCTGTGGCATGCGTTCCAGAAATCTCTCGCACCCCGCATGCGGGCCCTATCTATAGACTAATGAAATTGCGCCATTAACGCTGATTGGAGGCTCCGTCAGGCAATGAAGTTGAAGGGAAAAATGTCGGAATATTTGAATATGCTTGCTTATTAATGTATTTAATCGTTATGTGCATTAAATTAACAATTATAATATACAATATGTAAAGAAAACGTAGTCCGATCCGTGAAGGTATTGTTAGGTATCGATAACTGATTCTACTAATGCCTACAAAGTCTGGCTAAACTAAAAAAAAAAACCTTAAAAGATAAATATTATTTCGCAAAGAAATCAATAAAATCGGACATATTATAGTAACTTGTTGTGCTGTCGTCTGTCATCATCATCATCATCTCAGCGTTTATCCCAGTCGCATCCGAAGCTTTTCAGCTTTGGAGTCTGGGGTCAGCTTTTCCCAGTCCAACTGCTGATATGGCTAAACTTCGACATTTTCCGTGAAGCGACTGCCGTCTGACCTCCACAACCCGAAGGCGACATCGAAGCATTGCAGCTGACCAATTGTTGGACTTTTTGAGGGCTCCAACAACCCTTTAACGACTGCCACTAGATGTTCGTATGGCAACCGGGACCAACGGCTTAACGTGCTTTCCGAGGCACGACCAGACCAGTGCAAATATTCATATTCATGCACATAAATATTTGCACTGTGCGGGGATCGAACTCGCGCCACCTTGCGCAGCGGCCGCGTCCGCTACCGCTACGCCACGGAGGCTGTCCTAGATATCCATAGATTTTCAATGGCAAACGAATGTTGATTAAGTTTTCTTTTGGAAGCAAAAATAAAACAAATTTATAAATATAAATAAGTAATAGGACTGTCGTGGTGGCCTAGTGGTTAAAACACCAGCCTCTCAAGTATGAGTGCGCGGGTTCGATTCCAGGTTAGGCAAGTACCAATGTAACTTTTCTAAAGTTATATGTACTTTCTAAGTATATCTTAGACACCAATGACTGAAGGTGAAGGAAAACATCTCGAGCAAACCTGGACTTTAAGTCTGAAATCGCCAACCCGCATTGAGCAAGCGTGGTGATTACGCTCAATCCTTCTCTGTATGAGAGGAGACCTGTGCCCAGCAGTGTGACGATAAAAAGGTTGATAATGATGATGATTATGATGAATAGAAGAATGTCTCGCACAAAGTGAAAAATAATTAATTTCGGAAGTCGGTGGCAAAACCGAAAGACACCATGATCATGAACATGTATATTCATATTTGCCACCGACTTCCGAAATTAATTATTTTTCACTTTATAGTGTTTTTTTTTTTTGTGGAAGTCGGTTGTTTTTTTTGCAAAAAAGTTTTTACGAGAGAGATAAATAGATAGTTCTGGCTGATGGATAGCCTTAGATTAAGCGTATTTGTATGTCAAATACGCTTATAAATATGTATTAAGGAAATACCTTGAATTTGATAGTTATGATAGTAGGTAAGTGTAGTACCATTTCATAATCGTGTTAATAGATAAAACTTGTTTGTATTTTTAAGTTTTGACATATGATCATCAAATGAATTTACCCGCTCTGGGCGGAGCAAAAGGGCGTGTCAGTCTTTATCTGCCTCACTCTCGCTTCCTATCGTATACTTAATAGAAATAATTTTTATTTATTTGAAACAGTTTAAAAATACATTTTACTACGTTTTAAACTTTTAAAATTTTTAAAATTTTCGTTCGTTTAAAATTTACATTTTTAAACGAACTAGGCAAGGCCCGTATTTCAGCTATCAGCACCAATCCCCTTGGATAATATTACATCTATCGTAGCCATTTATCTTATTTTCTACAAGATGTGTGTTACGTTTACATCAGTGTTATTTTACACAATCCATACTAATATTATAAATTCGAAAGTAACTCTGTCCCTCTGTCTGTTACGTTTTCCCGCTTAAACCTCTCAACAGATTTTGATGAAATTTGGCACAGACAACCTTTAGACCCTGAGAAAGGACATAGGCTATCTTTTAATGAAATAAAATTGATTTTCCCGACGGAAATCTAAAAAGCGCGATATAACCGAATTCCACGCGGGCAAAGCCGCGGGCGGAAAGCTAGTTTAATATAATATGTAGAGTATTGAATGCGTGTCCTCTCAGTGTCTGGAATGAGGTGTGAATGTGTGAGTGTGTGAATTGAGAGGGGGTGTGTGTATGTGTGTGGTGTGTGCATAAATACATATGTGCATTCCCTGAGAAAGTTACCGTTTGGAAGGTCTGAGTCATCTTCATCATCATCTCAGCGTTAATCCCAGAACCATTCGAAGCGTTATCAACTTTGGAGCCTGGGGTCCGCTTTAATTACCAGTCTAACTGTTGATTTTTGGCTAAAATTCGATATTATCCGTGAAGTGACTGCCGTCTGACCTCCACAACCGGAAGGCGATATCGAAGCATTGCAGTTAGACCAATTGTTGGACTTTGGAGGGCTCCAACAATTCGTAACGACTGACATTAGATGTTCGTATGGCAACCGGGACCAACGTCTTAACGTGCTATGCAACGGAGGCTGTTAGGCTGTTTGGAAGGTCCGGGTGAGTTTTGTAAAATCAATCAGACGATATAATTACCGTTGCCTGGAGCATAACCGGACGTGTGAGATCCGTGAGAGGGCCGCCACCAGAACATAGTGTGGCCTCAAGCCGAAGCCTAAAAAACTTATATATTTACCTAATAACGTTCATATATGTCAGGAACCAGGTATGTAGGTAGTTGGGATATTTTACAGACTACACAAAGACTTTGTTATGAATTCTTTGGAAGGATACTTGCAGCCAGCTTTTCCACTTTTTACTTGTATTAAGCAAACCTACCTTGATTACTCCTGAATTTAACCATATTCATTGTTTATATGGTCTTATTTTTTACCTTTATCAGACTTCATAATCAACATCATTAACATTTTTGATCGTCCCACTGGTGGGCACAGGCCTCCTCTCATACAGAGAAGGATTGAGCGTAATCACCACTCTTGCTCAATGCGGGATGGCGATTACAGACTTAAAGCTCAGGTCTCCTCAAGATGCTTTCCTTATCCTTAATTTTAGTGAAAATCTTACATTGGGATGGGATACCTAACATTTCTCTCAAATACTAACTAGTGGTGTAAAGGCTCGTTTCTCTATCTCTGTTACAAGCATTTGTAATCTTATCGCGATTATCTATGAGATAACTACTTAAACTACTTATGTAAATGTATAACAGTTGTATTTATAGTTACTTGTATAAATAAATAAGGCTAGATGTTAAATATTTAGAAGTTTTTGACAGCCTCGATGGCGTAGCGAGGCGCGGTTTCGATCCCCGCGCAGTGCAAATATTTGTATGCATGAATATGAATATTTGCACTGGTCTGGTCGTGCATCGGAAAGCACGTTAAGCCGTTGGTCCCGGTTGCCATACGAATATCTAATGGCAATCGCTACTGGTTGTTGGAGCCCTCAAAAGTCCAACAATTGGTCTAACTGCAATGCTTCGATGTCGCCGTCGGGTTGTGGAGGTCAGACGGCAGTGGCTTCACGGAAAATGTCGAAGTTTAGCCATATCAGCAGTTGGACTGGTAAAGCGGACCCCAGACTCCAAAGCTGAAAAAGCTATGGATGTAACTGGAATTAACGCTGAGATGATGATGATGTTAAATATTTAGAAGATTTGCTTAACTTTTAAATTTGAATTGGGTAGAAATAGGCAGTGAGTGTATGCAAAATAATGCTAATTAATTTCGGAATACAGTTTTAATCACAATACAGGGTGGCGCAATAGGACGTGCATTTTTAAAATAATTATTAAAAAATAAATACAAAAGGTATAGTTAAAATAAAACTAAGCTATATCGCAAGAAAAGCGATATAGCGAAGAAACAACAGACACTTTCCCTTTCGACAAAACCTCGAAAGAAGGCAGAAGATATAGAACTGGAGGAAATTACTACCTACGCTGCAATAGATCGGCATTCGAAGAACCCAATAGGAAGTAGATTCGAACTTTAATAATTCATTTTAATAATTGTTTCTCTTATTGTTTTGTTGCTTTACCATGTACTTTATTTTACACTTTATTCAACTTGTAACATATTTTGTTCCATTTTATACTTTATTTACCTTGTAACATATATTATATTGTTAACTGATCTCTGTTTACCTTTCCCTCGGGAGCATGTACGAGCCAATAATGCTCATACAGCAAAATACTATTGTATATAGAATGAACTTCAACACAATGTAAAACAGTCGTAAATATACCTCCGTCACGCGGTCAGGTGTAAATAAACAAGTGCGGCTCAATACTGGGTGTTTTAGTGTGACTCATTAAATACAACAACTCTGGGGTATCGCCAACGGCGAAAAACCCCAACACAATTATTAAGTGATAACTGAAGTTTATTTTTTAAAAATAACATCATCTAAATGATGACCCTCTCTACGTTGGCACTCCTCTAACCGCAAACGGAAATTACCGAAAACTTTCTTAAGTAGTGCTGGTGTGATTGCTGCCATTTCACCACGAATATTCTCCTTGAGCTGACTGATGTTTCTCGGATTATTGGTGTAGACTTTGTGTTTGAGGTATCCCCACAAAAAAAAGTCAGGAGGCGTCAAGTCTGGACTGCGCGGAGGCCATGGGATATCACCTCTTTTCGAAATCAGTTTGCCAGGGAACATCTGCTTCACAACCGCCATGGAGTCATTTGATGTGTGACTGGTAGCTCCGTCTTGTTGGAACCAAGTCCTAGAGTTCTTTATTCTTGAATTTTCAAGTTCTGGGGCCAAAAAACCTTCCAACATCGCAACATAGCGTTCGGTATTAACAGTGATGTTTTGCCCCGTGCGTTTTCAAAAAAATAAGGACCAATTATTCCTTTGGCAGAGATTGCGGCCCAAACTGTCACTTTAGGGCTATGTAACGGTTTTTGATGTTTGAGTCTGGGATTCTCACTGTTCCAATAACGACAATTTTGGCGGTTTACGAACCCATTCATATGAAAATGTGCCTCATCAGAGAAAAGGATGTTTTCGAAATTTGAAAACCGATTGAGTATTTCATTAGCAAATGTGAGCCGTGCTATGAAGTCAGAGTCTTTCAATTCTTGAGTTAATTGCAGCTTGTATGGATGCAATTTAAGATCCAAGTTTAAAATTCGTTGCAAACTTCGTCGCGATATGTTTAGGAAAGACGATCTCTTGCGAGTAGACATTTGTGGATCTTCTCGTACCGACTGATAAAAAAAGATGATGGTTCTATTGCGCCACCCTGTATAAGTTATTTTGAAATTTAATGTCTTTGATTTTGAACGACATTGTTAATTAATTGCTTCGTGTTGTTGTTGTTGGATAGTGTGCTCAACAATGTTAATAACACAAATAATGTTGTTGAAGTAACAAAATGAATGCCGATGCCGAGAAAAAGGCAAGACAGACATCGAGCACTTTTAATCGATGTAGATAACAGATGATTAAGAATTGAATTTTTATCAATTTTCTTTAATCATCCATTAGTCATCAATCCATACAATAAACAGACATGATCTGTTTACAAATAGGTATTATTTGTAAACATAACATTGTACAGTGTACATTCTCAGAATTTTTTGAAATATTCTCGATAATATAAAATTCTGAGAACAAAATACAGTATGTTAACTAACAGAGGGCGTTCCCGTTAACCCGAAATAGTATAGCATACATACATGCTAAAAAAAATATTTCCATTCGAAAACAAAATGTTTTAAAATTTTTTCCAATTAGAAAATATTCAATAAAAATTTTAAATTGACATGTAAAAGAAACACACTGTACACGCGAACATGAAAGACGGCAACGTCGCAATTTATTTATACATGACGACTACTATTTTGATTTAAAACAGGAGGTTTCAAATTTATTTCCAATTAAATTTTTTTTTATTCGGATTTTTTTATGCTTATTTTTCTATGCTGATATTTTTATTTTAATCTATTAATGATATATATTAACGAGTTTAAGGGTACGCCCTCTGTTATTTAACATACTGTATAACAAAATGTGCAGTTTGTGAAGAAATCATTTGTGAATTTCATGTGTACATTTTAGCATATAATAGTAGACCGAATTTCTAAGTAGGTAATATATCTATTGAACTTTATAGCTAGTAAATTATTAGTTTGAACCTCGGTAGGTATCTGGCCGAAAATAGACGCAATGATGAGTAAAGCAAGGTGCGGGTGTAAGTATTGGGAGAAACTATTTCAAGATGACGGACTTGGGTCGCTGGACACGTGGGTTGGGAAGCTACGTTATGTATTCTCGTTGCGTATTCCATAAAGTCTAAAGACCTAAAAGCCTATGGATTTTAAACCTGGTGACAGGTGAAGCCGTACGGAGGACGGGTCTGAGCAATTGTGTTGCGATGTGTGCCGGGTACGATGCGTAGAGGGTCTCCAGATCAATCTCCCTCTGGCGCAGCATCGTAGGCCGATATAGTTGACTCGCTCACCTGCCGTCTTCCTTCCACTAAGTTTTTTAAGTGAATAGGCTTAATAAACTAGCACGCTTTAACATCAATGATTTTATCACTGCTTACCATCAGGCAGTACTGCAGTCAAGCGTTAGTTTATAATTATTAAAAAACAAAAAAAAAAAAACCGGTGTGTCTTCCCAGTTATGACTTGCTGAGCTAAAACGTGAACACTTAGCATAGCTGACATAGTAAGCTAGCTGAAGTATCAATGGACACATTATCCACAGAACTGATGACCATTGAGGTAGGCGTGTTCTTGAGGGCAGATTGAGAATCGGACGCCCTCTGGCTAGATGGCGCGGCGATCTTCGCAGTATTGCTTGGTAGCAGCTGAATGAGGCGACAGAAATAAGAGAGTCCGATGTCGAACAATGGACCGCTATAGGTTTATGATGATGATAGACATACTTTCAAAGCACTAGGTACAAAATTGTTTTATTTAGTTTATCGTTTCTTGCTATAGCTTGACTCTTTCGTCTTCGTCATATGGTTGATTCCCTTTTGTGAACTAATATAAATTTCTAAATTCTAAGTTGATCATATCAAACAACCTAACCAGCAGAGGTGGATTAACAAATTTTCAAGGTATAATAAATAGGCAAGGTTTTTAGCCCTTTGGTTTACAATCCGTTTTTTCGTTAAAATTACAAAATTTGTTGCAGACTTATTCTATCTGTAAAACATTAGAAGAATAGATAACAGTTAAAGAAAAGCGGTCCCAAAATTTGCTGCCACAAATTCTGCCGCCCTAAGCTCAAGCCTACTCACACTGCTGGTAAATCCACCACTGCTAACCAATAAGTAGCTGTAGAGGCCAATTATACCACTTAGCAGGATTTATAATGAACACCTTTGTAAAATGTTTATTGGTCAAACTGTTGAGCTCTTCAATTGCTGCGTTAAGATGCACGATTTTAGACAAATGCGTGTACCTCCTGACTGAACAGGTACAATACATTTTTATGGTTCTTTCCTGAAAAAAAATGAGACACTAATCTAGATTGTCTTCACAAGATTGGACAACAGATTAGGGTGATCTCCCGAGTATTTTTCGGCCTTTTATCTCAAACGTAATCAGATAAAAAATACCGCACTCACCTAGATTTAAAAAAATATGATTGACGGCTGTTTGTACGGACGACAGCAGGCCAAGCTACCCGAAAGTGTCAAATATTCGCACTCAACCCTGAGATATGCCTGAGAGCCTGCTTTAGAAACAAAGTTGAATATCTAATAAAGAAATTTGACAGATTGTAGAAGCTTAATGTGCTAATCGTCTGTACTGTCTGCTAATGTCTGTGTAGATTTGTACAAATCTGCTTACAGAAAAGAAAACATGATTAATTATAAGACGTACGTTTTGCTGGTAGATAGTGGTATTTCCAAGCTAACTAAACAATCAATGTTAACAAACTCACAGGTCTCATTTAATATACACACTTTATAACAATTATAAGGATTTTTAGTAAAACGTCGCAAGGCGATGTCTGAAAGGGGTTCTTTTGAAAACCGAGCGATTGCGCTTTGAGTCAATAAAAGGCAAGCACGCATCAGTTATCGTGCTTTTCTCAATTATTTATAGCTTATTACACGACGATACCAGAGGCCATTACTTGTGATTTTATGAACACAATCCACTCTCATTGTGAAGGCTTTTACAATTAAAAGAATTGCGTTAATAATTCCCGTAATTATTACAATTACAAGAATTGCGCGTTGTTCGCATATGCGAACACCGAATTTTTTGACATTTGTTTGTTGCTGAGATGAGACTGGATTTTGAACGTTTAAGTAATGAGAACTGTGATCGACAGGGCATTTGCGTAGATCATATACAAAATACTCAAAACAGTCAAAATATAATAACAGTTACAATAGTAGCATTTGTTTATAAACATTTTGACAAACGAAACAACAGCGAAGTGTTACATTTTTACTTTTGAGCGGACCCCATATTCAAAAACTGAAAAGCTTCGGATGCGACTGTGATTAACGCTGAGACGATTTACATTGGCATTTTTACTTTTGAGGTACGGAACCCAAAAACGACGATTCACCTGATTCATCGTACCTGCACCCTAATTGGTTATTGGTTATATGGTTCATCATCATCATCTCAGGGTATAAACCCGGTCGCATCCGCGGCTGTCGCGTTGGAGTCCGGGGTCCGCTTTCCTATTAATACGCCTCCATTTCGCACGATCTCTGGCATCCCGTGGTGTGAGATTGTTGGCACGCATTTCATCTCTTACATTATTATTATTGGCCATTATTGGTTATATGGTTTATACTAATATATAAAGTTAAAGAGTTTGTTTGAACGCGCTAATCTCAGGAACTACTGGTCCGATTTGAAAAATTCTTTTTGCGTTGGATAGCCTATTCATCCAGGAAGGCTTTAGGCTATGTATCATCACGCTGTGAACAAAAGGAGCGGAGCATAACTAACTCCACGCGAACGAAGTCGCTGGCGGCCGCAAGTTGGTTATAACTAGAGGTCGGATATTCCTAAGCTTGATTGGACGAGAGAAAAGTATGGATATGCCTTTCGGTTCACATAGTTCATATGTATGCCACTATAGGTTTTATTTACAAATAATTCTTATATTGTTTACAAAAATACCACCTGATACAGTACAATAGGGTATTTCGTCATTTTTGAAGGTAAAACTTATTCCATCATCAACCTTTTATCGTCCCACTGCTGGGCACAGGCCTCCTCTCATACAGAGACGGATTAGATCATATACTATACACCACGCTTGTTCAATGCGGGTTGGCGATTTCAAAGTTATTTACTAGCCTATAAATAAACATATGAAAACTAAAATATTTCACGCAATTGTTTGTCAAAAAGCGTATCTACATTATTTTCCGTTGACATTTTATACAAGCGTAGGTATACAACGTTGTTTTTTGGATATGCGAAACCTGAAACACGTGTCTAGTATTTTTATGTAAAGAATGTATGTACGAAATTTAAAAAAGATTTAAGAAAAACCACAAAGTTATGAACTTGTTATCTTTCCACCTGGTTGTCCCAACAAAAATATGCAACAGCTGACGCCACAGGTCAATGTACCGCTCCCCCGCCCGAGCGGCGTTGACCTGTAGCGTCTGCTGTTGCTTGGGCGTGCGCACGCCCACTACCTACTATATTACTTATTACCTACTATATTACTTATATGATCTATCGTAAATTGAAATAATCACTCGGTAACCACACTGCAACAATTTCTAAATATATTTGGGAAAAAAAATAACATGATGTAAACATGATTGGAATCGATTCAGTTGCTTATTCTGAACAACCTTTAATCAGGTTTCGCATTAAGAAAAAATAACGTTACATAAGCGGCGTTTTTTCCGATCTCTAGTTATCACAATATCAATGACAATCGGATTTATTTTGAAGGATATTGTTAATCCGTTGCATTGCATTGCATACTCGTTGGCAAAAACTCTGCTGATTGCGTCAATCCTCCAATGAATGTTGTTGAACTGTAAAAATTAAAACGATTGCGATAGTGTGCTACACCGTTGCGGAGATAATCTGAACAAGCAGACAGACAAATATTTATAAATAACTTACAGTTTTTTGTTATCTGTAAGTTTCTTGTTGTAAGTAGGTACCGTGCAGTTGCATGCATTTAGTAAAAAACTGTTATTTTAACAAAAAACATTGTATAATATACATATACAATAGGTATGTTAAGAAAACCCTGTCCGATCCGTGAAGGTAGTTAGGTATCGATAACTGATTCTACTAATGTCTACAAAACACTTAAAAAAAATCCCCCTAAAAATAAATATTATTTCGCAAAAAGATGTAACTTAATACGTGTGCGGTAAGCAACCCTACCGCGGGCGGCGGGGGGCAGGGCACGCGGCACCTGTGACGTGGTCGCGTCGCTATTCGCTCATAATAATACCGGTGCTGTCACTTTTTTAAAAATTACCAAATTTCGGGGAAATTGGAATTAATTCCCGGGAAAAAAAGATTATTTCAAAATTCATTAGTATTGTTATAATGATGATTAAGTAAAATTTTATATTATATTTGATCAACTGTTTACCTAACCTTTATTATCCTTATGGGTCGGACAGGGTTTTCTTTACATATTGTATGGGTACTGTAATGTATGTTATATATTTTATGTTTAATATATAGGTATGCAAACAATTATAGCCCATTCTCTCCGTATTATATGCTGTACCGAACGGTTGTGTTTGATATGTTCCCTCTTAAGAGGGGACTCTAGTGTCGAAGAATTAGTGCCGAAAAATAATTATTTGAAGAAACTATCGCGCCACTTCCAACCTCTTCCCGTAAAGTGCGACAGGGACAGTTGCAGCTCAGGCTGATTTTACCTACAATAACGTCGATTAAAAGACTTTTCGTATTTCGCTGTTTTCTTTTCTTTTTTTGTCAAAAACTTATCATATTTCTTTAATAATCGTCTGGACATGGCGGTAAAATGGGTTATTTTTCGGGATTTTGAAATACTTATCATATTTTTTTTATTAATTAAGTTTGGTAAAAATCTAATCTGGTGTAAAATTATAGAAAAAAAATATAGCTCTAGCGTTAAAATCAGCAGAACACGTTTGTATAGACAAAACACCACTAGAGTCCCCTCTTAACTATTCCCTAAGTGCATTACAATATGTAAAGGAAACCCCGTCCGACAGAAAAAGGTGATAAAGGTTAGGTAATCAGATGACCAAATAAAATTTGAAACTTTACATAATCATCATAATAACCAGACTAAAGAATTTTTAAATATTTTGTTTCCGCGAATAAACGCCAACTTCCCTAATATTCGGTAAATTTAAAAAAAGTCACAACACCATTTTATTTATTATTTATTCTTTCGCACACATGACATGTACATGGGCGGACTTAATGCCTTAGGCATTCTCTACCAGTCAACCCCAGGTGGTGAAGAGATAAGATGGTAGGTGCTTTAGCTTGAAAGAAAATAGTCGAGAAAAAAAAAGCCCCTATAATTATTAAAAAATACCTAAATAAGCTAAATATACATACATACTATTACCAAAGTCAGTACTAAGGTGGGACTAGAGATGAACCTAACAAAAACCAAGGTAATAACCAATGACAGCTGGAAAAAACCCATAATTATCAATGGAGAGCCACTAGAACATGTCGAGAAATACATTTACTTGGGAAAATTGATAAGTTTTGACAAATACAGCGACATATTGGAAATAGACAGAAGAGTACAATCCACGTGGAATAAATATTGGAAACTTAAAGAAATATTTAAAAGTAATTGGCCGATTGACATCAAGACAAAAGTCATGAATTCGAGCCTTTTACCATGTTTGACATATGGGTGTCAGACGTGGAAGTTCACCTCTAGAGCAACACAAAAAATCAGTACCTGTCAAAGAGGCTTAGAGAGAAGCATGGTCAGCATAAGGAAGGTAGATAAAGTAAGGCATACTAAAATAAGAAAAACTACCAAAGCGACCGACGCTCTAACGCATGCACTACAACTCAAATGGAAATGGGCTGGTCATATCGCGAGATATGAAGATAATAGATGGACCGCGAGAGTGACATTGTGGAAGGGCCCGACGGGCAAGAGAAGCCGAGGTAGACCACTAACGAGATGGGAAGATGATCTCAGACGTACAGCCGGCCCAAACTGGACTGTCTTAGCAAGAGATAGGGATGTATGGGCATCTTTGGAGGAGGCCTTTACCCAAAACGGGGTTCTTGCTGAATAATTCTATTGCTATAGAAACAACATGTTTTCTTTTTGTAAAAAGTTAAATTAAAAACTAACATTTAAGTATTCGCTACAATTAGACTTACTAACCATATACATATATTATCCTTTTTTTTCTTATATAGTTATAGATACTTTTATACCGCATTTAAATTTGTAATATGTAAAAGCAAGAAATAAATGGCTTATTTATTTATTTATTACTATTACCAAAATATATACTTATAATATATACATATAAAAACTAAAATTTGGGAGAGGGGTGTAGCAATAACTCTACGCTAGTTGTTGCGAAAATAACTCTGCAATTTCCGCTTAAATGCAAACCGACTGGCGGCCATCCTGATATCAAGAGGAAGCGCATCCATAGAAGAATGGATTGAATGTGAAATGAAGAATGGACAAAGTCAGATGTATGTGAAGGACAGAGTAAGAGGGGATTGTTAGAAGAACGCAGATTCTTAGAGTGTGAAGAACATAAATATTGGAAGTGAGTCACAAGATAAGAAGGAGGAGTGGGTGATTTAAGAAGGGAGAAAAGCGTGGTCAAGGGGCGCAAATTTCTTCTATGACGAATTGGCATCCATTTCAATTCAGACCTGTAGCACGACACATGGTCATATTTCCTGAGATTGAATATGAACCTGATCCCATTGTTGAGCAATCTATCAAGCTTATCCAGCAAAGCCGTATTCAGATCAAAGTAGCACACGTCACCATAGTCGATTATAGGGAAGATCAAAGTCTGCACAAGCATGGTTTTCGTTTTAACGGGTAAAAAGTTCCTCAGACGATACAGAGAACGCAGGGTACCGTGGACCCTTTGACTAACGTAGGAAACCTGACGTTGCCAGCTAAGCGTCGAGTCAATATGCAAACCAAGATCTTTGACATTGGGGGTAATGGGTATGACAGTACCATTGAAGATAAGAGGAGGGAGAGAGCTAAGAGATAACCTACTCATCATACGTGAGCTTCCAATAATTATGGCCTGACACTTCAAGGGGTTTACTGACACCCCAAACCTATCAGACCAGTCTTTGATAGCCTCCAAGTCTTGGTTTACCTCCGCTATAGCGTTCGACACACCTTCCACCCGCTCAGCTGCATATACTTGGAGATCATCAGCGTATAGATGATACGAACACCGAAGACAGTGAGTTATGAAATTAATGAAAATGGAGAATAATAATGGAGAAAGAATACCGCCCTGTGGAACACCAGCATCCAGGTCACGCCAACTCGATGAGCTCTCATTGACGTGAACCGACTGCCGACGTCCCCGAAGATAAGAAGAGAACCATTCCAGTGCCTTGGACGAAACCATAAGGTGAGAGAGAATAGCAAGGAGAATATCGTGGCTGACGGCGTTAAAGGCATTGGAGAAATTGGTACCTTGTACCTTGGATGCATGAACGTACATTTTTGGCGGCATTTTGTTTGACCGCGTGTCTTGCCCCCCGTCGCCCACCCATGTATTTACATGTAAGTTACCTCCTTTTGCGAAATAATAATTATTTTTGGGGTATTTTTTTTTAATGTTTAGCCCGGTTTTGTAGGTATTAGTAGAGTCAGTTATCGATACTTAACAATACCTTCACGGGTCGGACAGGGTTTTCTTTACATATTGTATATAGTAAGTAAGTATTCTGTGTCATCGTTTTCATCTGCCAACCTTTTCCCAGCTACATAAGTTGGGGTCGGCACCCTGTCTAATCAGGTGCAGCTAAATACTGGTATTTTATAAGGACCAACTGCATATTTCACCACCACGACCCAGTAACTGGGCAATTTTTGAACTAGTGACAACCCGTAATGACAGTCAAAGATACCCAAATGAAAGCCAGAACCAACTTATTGTATACATTTATGAGATTGAAAATATTCAAAATATTATGTACCAAAATCTTGAAAGAGCATCTAGTAAAAACTAAAATGTTACGGTATTTTAAGCCTTTATTTTATACGCCTTTTTCTTTTTTTCTTACCCGATTTTTACAGCATGCCATCTGCCAGCTTACCCAGAAGCAGTTAAGTACAAGTGACAAGTAATACTGAAAGCACTAATGAAATATGAAACATTTTGAAGAACGTGCTCCCTTAATTTGAGACGGTCATGTGCATACTACAGCAGGCAAAATCGTTTTTGTATATTGAAACTTTCACAGAATATACAATTAATTTTTGGATGGGCCAAAAAAGTTTTAGTCAAATCGGTAAACAGATTCATGTTTCGAGTTTTTATAAGCAGGAATACGACTCTATCTAAATCAATATCGATAGTCATTTATTTACATTAGGTTGAGAATCAAGAGGACCAAAGTCACCGACATAGCTGAAAGGATTAGCAAGCCGAAGTGGCAATGGGCTGGTTACATATGCCGCAGGGTCGACAACCGTTGGGGTAAACGAGTCCTCGAGTGGAGACCGCGTCTCGGCAAACGTAGCGTAGGACGCCCTTGGGCGAGATGGAGCGACGACATCAAAAAGGTGGCTGATAGTGGCTGGCGGAGAACTGCTCAGAATCGAGCTTGTTGGCGTGCCATGGAAGAGGCCTATGTCCAACAGTGGACGAGTAGAGGCTGATGATGATGATGAGGATGAGAATCACCACTTTTGAGCGTCAAATATCTACCTATCCATAGAATTATTAGAACCTCTATTTTTTTATTAAATCGACTAAGTACTCAGATAAATCACGGATAAATTTGACAAACAATTAAAAATAATCTGGTACCACTAGACGAAAGTTTATTCGTAATTAAAAACTTTCAAAATTTTGGTCACAATCTCATCTTAGTGACAATAATGTATCAAAAATGTACGGAAATAAATTTTGACATTTTAGACGTGATTAACAACATGGCGACTAAAATATGCAACTTACGTCAGGCGCTGACTAAACTAATATTTAACTTCTGTCCTTTTCTAAATAATACAGTAAGAAAAAAGATGAAAATTAAATATGCTTTGGTTTGTGAATAAGTTACGGCCATCTGCCAGAGAAGGCACTATTCAATTCTTAAAAATATTCAAAGTTTGAGATTTGGCGGTAATTTTCCCATGAACTTATAAAAATTACATTAATGAATATAACAAACCTGCTTTTTGAACGGCGTAATCCATCCCGAGGTTTTCTTCGACATTTTTGTATTGATTAAATCTCACTTGACACTTCAGTTCACTGGCACACGTTTCAATTCCAAGGCGACATTGCTATGTCTGTGACCACTTGTAAACATTATCACTACGATACGGACGATAATACATACTGCTGGATTTTATTATGAATTGCAGTTTTATTTCTACCTAGAATAGTAACGGTGGTAATTATATGCGATAGTGGATACTGTGTCATAGAGTAGCTAAAATCAGTATACCAATTACCAGCTGACTTGGCACACAATTAAACGATGATATATTAAAAAATTAACCTTGCTATAAATGTGTGTCAGGGTGTAGGTATCTACGAGAAAACCGTCTAGTACATAGTAACACTTCGTTGATATACATAGGTACCAGGTAAGTTCAGTGTGTGACGCGTTTAGAGCGCGCGCGTGTATGATATAGACCGACGATCATATAAATGTGGCTGGGACGTGCTTGAACACGATAGGACAGGGCGCTGTGCGTAGTGTGGGAGAGGCTAATGTCCGACAGTGGACTGCGTTTGGTTGAGATAATTGATTGAAAATATAAAGTGAAGGCGCCTAAGGGATAAAATAAGATAAGGGATAAAACAAGTTACCTAGCACTGCTACTTAAAATTACTTTGATTGGTACACTGAGTTTTGCTACCCATTTAGTTAGTCTGTGGTAATATTCAAAAGATATTAATTATGTCCAATTTCCAGTGGACATAATTTTTTTTGGGGCAAGTAAATTTTTTTAATGTTTTTTTTTTCATTTCTGCGCTATACTCGCAAGCGATTTTGGCAATTACATCGTAAATTTTGTTAGTCTACTTTGTGGTTTATTTAAAAGTAAGAGATAAGTCCTCGCTTATACTTTGTTTAGTAAGTAATTAGAGAAGTTCATGCATGTTCTGCGAGATTACCATGGGGGGAGTAGAGACACAGTCTTCCTTAATCTAATGTTAGTAGGAAGGGGCCGTAATCCACCAGGCGGGCTCCGTGGTGGTTGGTAAACGTTAAGTATCTATACATCTTTGAATTCTTGATTCCTATAACTACATATTTGCCGGTGTTTTCATGATGTTTTCTCAAAATGTTTTCGGAGCAGAGGTAATAGAATAAATTGCACAAAGTGAGTACAGTGGCTCAGTTCGAACCCACGACCTTCAAACTCGTCAGTCGGGACCTTTTTCACCAGGTCATCACTGCTTCTTCAAGTTTAAAGTCCGAATTATTTTGAGAACTGTTTATTCAGAAAAAAAAATCGTTGTGGGCATGAATGGACAGATGATACTCAAACTCTTTTTGAAACAAGTAAATGTTTTAACTTTTAGGTACAATATTGTTATTACCTAGACTGTTTGTTACATTTATGTTTAAACTATGTTTCCCAGCACTAAAATGAAAGATACAGAAATAATAACAGTGACAAGTGATCATTAAAATCAATTAGAAACAATTAGCAATAGCTCTTAAACTAATCACTATAACACTCCGAAAGCATGAGAAATAACAACAGAATTGTTCATGCACTACATTTCATCACGTGCAATGCAGATGGAAATATAAGTAGGGACACATACCTTGTGTTAGACTGATTTAGACCAGCTCGTCGTCTTTAGGAGACACGTGTTTTAATTAGGAATGCACAGGGCCACCTAACATCGTGCATCATTCTTTACGACGTAGAGGAGCTTAATGTCATAGAAACATATTTTAGTAAGCTATTTTAACTTGTGGAAACATCAGGTAAACATTTATCCTATGTGTTATTATTCCTGGTTATAAGTGTACCAAATTTCTTCCAGATACATTACGTACTTTTTCAGACCCCGTGGCGTAGCGGTAGCGGACGCTGCGCAGGGTGGCGCGGGTTCGATCGGGCCGCACAGTGCAAGTATTTGTATGCATGAATATGAATATTTGCACTTGTCTGGTCGTGCCTCCGAAAGCACGTTAAGTTGTTGGTCCCGGTTGCCATACGAACATCTAGTGGCAGCCGTTACGGCTTGTTGGAGCCCTCAAAAGTCCAACAATTGGTCTAACTGCAATGCTTCGACGTCGCCTTCGGGTTGTGGAGGTCAGACGGTAGTCGCTTCACGGAAAATGTTGAAGTTTAGCCATATCAGCAGTTGGAGTGGTAAAGCGGACCCAGACTCCAAAGCTGAAAAGGCTTCAGATGCGACTGGGATTAACGCTAGGATGATGATGATGACATTACGTACTTTTTGCGTGAAAGAATAGCAAACCACTCATCCATTAATCAATAAGGATGGTACCAATATATATATATTTAAATAATTATAAACTAGTGCCTGACTGCAATCCCGCCTGATGGTAAGTAGTGCTGCAATCATTGACGGTAAAGCGCGCTAGTTTATTAAGCCTATTCACTTAAAAAGCTTAGGAATAAGACGGATGATGGCAGTTGAGAGAGGTTATGCAATGTTTAACCCAACAACATGACCAACGATGCTGCGCCAGAGAGAGATTGATCTGGAGACCCTCCACGGCCAAACTCCCGATACAACAACATTTGGCGCATCGTACCCGGCACACATCGCAACACAACTGCTCAGACCCGTCCTCCGTACGGCTTCACCAGACATCATGCGGAAAACAGCCGATATTATGGTCTACCACCGAGAAAATAATGTTACATTTTAATAGAATTAGACTTAGAAATAGTTCTATCAAACGTCAACATTACCAAAGACGGTCCCCCGAAAGGCCTACCCTTTACTAGTTCCTAGTGGTGTGCAGTGATAAGATGCTTATGTTTGAATTGTTACAGTACTTACCGAAGAGACATATTCACAATTTTTCATCACCCTATTATTTTCAATCTGAACCATTATTGTTACTTTTTTTATGCATATAATGTTTTTTATATCTAATTGTATCTTCTTCAGCCTATAGATGTCCACTGCTGGACAAAGGCCTCGCCCAAGGCTTTCCACAATGACCGGCCTTGTGCTGCCCGCATCCATCGGCTTCCCGCGACCTTCACCAGGTCATCGGTCCACCTTGTTGGGGGCCTCCCTACGCTGCTCCCTTCCTCCCTAATTGTATCTATGTACTTAGTTTAATTTTAAGATTTTCCTGTACCTACGAGTCAAGATAAATATTTTTCTTTCCTTCAATCATTTTAAGGAAGGATAAAGAAACCCAATGCTACCGATATTGTGTACGCAATTATTCCCCTGAGCTGACTGTCATATTGCCATTGTCATGCTAAGACGAACATATCGATAGCAATATGATTATTGCGTTAGCTTTGGACCTGTGTAATTTACTTAGCAGAGCATGTTATTGTTAAATATTAATACTTTAGCCTGCATAAATTAAGCTAAATATTTAACAGCCTCTGTGGTGTAGCGGTAGCGAACGCGTCCGTTGCGCAAGGAGGCGCGGCTTCGATCCCCGCACAGTGCAAATATTTGTATGCATGAATATGAATATTTGCACTGGTCTGGTCGTGCCTCGGAAAGCACGTTAAGCCGTTGGTCCCGGTTGCCATACAAACTTCTAGTGGCAGTCGTTACGGGTTGTTGGAGCCCTCAAAAGTGTAACAATTAGTCTAACTGCAATGCTTCGATATCGCCTTCGGGTTGTGGAGGTCAGACGGCAGTCGCTTTTTGAGCAACGTCAGTAATTTGTGTTAGTCTAACATAATTACCTACTCTTTAATGTTTCCATCTTATTTTATTAAAAAGGTAACCAAATCCGTTTTTATTAAAGTTACCTAATCATTTTTTAGATAAAGGTAGTTTTCGGTTTCAGTCGCTGAGAACCCCCATCCCATTTTTATAGTTTTCCACATATTTTCTAAACGGATTTTCTTAATAGAAAATCGTCGAAGTGGTGTGTTTATGAATCATCACCATCAATCATTTTATAGTCCCACTGCTGGGCACAGGTCTCCTCTCATACAGAGAAGGATTTTACAAATACTTAATACTGATAATTCATACTCATATATATCATGATAATTAATATTCATGGATAATTCTTACTACAAAAATTTTAATCTTCTATAATAAATACCCATCACGTCTACGTCGGTTCGCTACCTAATTTTATATTATAGGCTCATGAAGGTTAATAAAGCCAATCGTTTTACTGGACACTTGGAACGTGAAGTACCACCAAAGAAAACACTCTAATTAATTGTTGATACCACGCCTCAATGTCTCCAAGGATTTGACGGCTGGTCTAATCGCCGCCTACAATAATAATATATAAAGCCTGCGCTAATCGCTCGACATTGACCGAATTACTATTTTTTATCCTTGTACATGACTTTTGAATACAGTTCATGTCATTGCTATCATAAAGTAATCTCGGTCGTAGGCCATAATAACGGCTGCCGGCAGAAGTTATCACCCACCAGACAAAACTTTGCCGCTAAGCGATTAATCGTGTTCCGGCATTATGTCTGGTGAAGCCGTACGGAGGACGGGTCTGAGCAGCTTTGTTGCGATGTGTGCCGGGTTGCATGCGCCAAATGTTGTTGTGTCGGGAGTTTGGTCGTGGAGGGTCTCCAGATCAATCTCACTCTGACGCAACTTCGTGGTTCCAGATGTTATATTAGCGATTGTTCTTAAAGTATGTGCGCCCGAGTTGTCTCCTATATTGACACGCTTGTATCGCTTCTCATTTAGGATTGGTATGGTGCAAAAGTCCTGGAAGCTTGCCAACGTGCAGCCCGTGCCTAAAAGGGTAGTCGTGCCAATCCTACAAACTATGGCCGATTTCGATAACCTCAATACTTTGCAAAATTATGGAGTGTGTGTTGAACTCGCGCCTCTTGGCATACCTGGAAGGTAACGTTCTTTTCAGTGACCGACAGTACGGGTTTCGCCGCAATCAGTCAACTGGGTACCTACTAGTGTATGCCACTCACTTGTGGGGCGAGGCCCTCGAGAAAAATGGGGAAGCGATTGCTGTCTCCCTTGATGTCTCGAAGGTCTTCGACTGGGTATGGCACGCTGGACTTTTGAGTAAGCTTGTAGCGTATGGCATTTCCCCTGGCCTGACTAGCTGGATAAAAGACTTTCTGACTGAACGGTCCCTCCGAGTTGCTGTCGACGGATGCTCATCTGGGCCCATGCCGACTAATGCCGGTGTTCCTCAGGGGTCTGTTCTCTCTGCAACTCTGTTCCTGCTGCATATTAACGATCCGCTGATGCCCGATATCTATGGGTATGCAGATGACAGCATAGTTGTGGAGAGATACCTGCCGGATGCTCGGGCTAGTAGGGAATCAATTCGGTCCGAAAGAGAGGCTATGGTTAGAGTGTCCGAATGTTGCACTACAGGCAGTCTTCGAATGGGGCAATGCCAATCTTGTAGCATTCAATGCTGCTAAAACTCAGGCGTGTCTTTTCACCGCCCAAAGGAGCCCGTTCACTTTGGCTCCAAAGTAGGAGCAGGAGGAGGAGGTGGAGGTACCATCTCCTCCTCCTGCTCCTACTTTTCGGAATATATCTTTGGAGTTTACCGTCCGCCTTCAGCTTTAGGGAGTTGAGATTTCCTCGAACCTAAACTTTGGGCGGTTCATTAGGTCCAAGGCCAAGGTGGCTGCCAGGAAGCTTGGCGTTATCGCAAAGGTCGGGCGGTACTTCACACCAAGGCTGCTTCTAATGTGGTACAAAGAACAGGTCCGTTCGTGTGTGGATTACTGCAGCCACATTTGGGCTGGTGCTGCAAAATGTCACCTGGCTACTTTGGATTCAGTGGAGAGGCGTGCGAAGAGGCTGATTGGCCAACCAGATTTTGCTCAAAACCGTCTTCAAAGCCTGGAGCACAGACGAAGAGTAGCCAGCCTGTCGGTGTTCTTTAATCATCATCATCAACCTTTTTATCGTCCCACTGCTGGGCACAGGTCTCCTCTCATACACAGAAGGATTGAGCGTAATCACCACGCTTGCTCAATGAGGGTTGGCGATTTTAGACTTAAAGTCCAGGTTTCCTCAAGATGTTTTCCTTAACCTTCAGTCAATGGTATCCAAGATATACTTAGGAAGTACATATAACTTTAGAAAAGTTACATTGGTACTTGCCTGACCTGGAATCGAACCCGCGCAATCATACTTGAGAGGCTGGTATTTTAACCACAAGGCCACCACGACTTTCGGTGTTCTTTAGGGAATCTAAATTAAACACATTGCTCCTGACAGTTTACTACACAATGACTACGCTTGCTTTCAGTTGCACCCGGTTTTCACTGGCAGCCGACGATAGCATAAAAGTAGGTGGGAAAGAGCTAAACAGAATCATTGAATATTATTCTAACGTTTTTCCTGTGATGGCGAGTGAATTACTGTATCTGAGATGTTCTTGCTAAGATATGTATGTCATGGATAACGATATCAGTTCAATAAAAGTTGCTAATTTGACTTATGTAGTTGTGGTGCAAACGCTGTGACGTTATTTTGTAATGGCGGCACATAAACAGTGTCCTTTTGGAAAATGAGGATTATCAAACGGTTACCTCGCTTTGAGGCGCGGACCAAGGCACTTCTCCGGGGCGAAACTGTCGGTTTGCCTATTTAAATTGTTATTGCCAAGATTGGAGGGTATATTTAACCTTCGTACTTTGATTTAAAACTTCACCTACGAAATGGAGCCCTTACCACCATACCAAGACGTTGGGGACCCTTTCGCTGAGTTCTTCATATAAGTAGCTATCTTTTGATGGCTACCACAGTTAACACTTTATCAATAGCACACGAACGAATCAGTGATTAAATAATTTTTTTTGGATTTCTGTTTTGGTTGCTAGGTACTGAAAATATGTACGTACTGAAGAAATTGCATAACAAAATATCGCAGACTGGTATGATAAAGATTTTTTATCAAGTTTGACGGGAATAATGCAGAGTAATGCAGTGAGTAGGTAGTCAGTCAAGCACTGGTTTATAATATGTAAAAAAAAAAAAAATTATTAAATGTTAACGTAAGTAGTACCCAAAGTTGTTACTACTGGTTTTAGGTATCATAATTCTAGTTCGCAAGACATGGTATACCTTTCTCTTCTAAGCATAGACAAAAAGGCATTTGCAACTTCTAAATCATATTAGAGATATAAACTTCCATAACATATTTCTTAAATATTACCACAGACTATAAACAATTCCACATAAACGTCACACAACTTCCTGAAATCTGACATTGAAATCAACTGACATTGACTAAAGTTTACGCGCACATAACTCCGAAACCACTGCACATTTTTTGATGATAACTACACCATGTCCTAGAAAAGTTTCCTCACAAATGTCCAATATCTAAACTATGACGCTATCAATATTTGGAACCAAACAGTGATTGAACGCATCAGAACTGTATATTGCAAACTTGGGTATTAATAGGAGAGTTGGTGGCAAAATGCCATCTTACTGTTTTGAAACGGAATGAAGCCAGCTTCAGTGCAGTACGACTGTTTATAAAGTATCTTACAGTCTAAATGTTCCATAAACACACGTTTGTGTTTCCGTTAGAAATACTTAAACTGTTGAGTTATTTCTCGAGAGGTTTACTTCACTCAGCAATTGCTATTTTACGAGCGGTGCGCACGCACGGTACTACAACACGCCAAACATTTCCAGTTTTGCGCTGACCTCATATTGTATAGGTTTTTCGTACAGTCAGAAGCCTGCGTATACCGGTTTTTATAAAGGGAGATGTGTAGCTTTAGTCACATTCCTGCTTACTTCGTTAAAGTAAATACCTAAAACCGCTTCCTAGGTCATCATCATCTCAGCGTATAATCCCAGTTGCAACCGCGCCTTCCGCGTAGCTGCCCAGGGTCCGCTTTCCTACAATTACTCCTCCATTTCGCACGGTCATTGGCATCCCGTGGTGTGAGATTATTGGCACGCATGTCATCTCTTACAATGTCAAGCCAGCACTTCTTTGGTCTACCTCGCTTGTTTCGGCCCGGCGGAGCCGCCATGGCAAGACATTTGTTACCCACGTAACATGCCGGTTTTCGTAAGATGTGACCGTATCAGCGTAGGCGACCCTCTTGTAGTTTGTCGGCTATGTCACGGACACGAAGACTGCCCCGAATGCGAATCTGTTATATGTACCGCTAAATATGGCTAATACGGGAATCCCGCTTCTTAGGTATGTTGTTTAAATTTGTAGATGTTCGCATTTGCTTAAAAAATGTATATTTGGCTAAGAGGTATTGAAACTAATTAGAATGCTAATTCTAATTTCAAAATAGCATTAATTTAAGCGGTAATAAATACAAATAACTTTTCAGATAGATTTGTGGAAAGTTATGATTAAGAAAATCGCTTACTAAGTTCCACTGTTCGCTGACCAAAACATTTGATACATGATACCTATTGCCTACTTACTATAATTTCCACTGAAGCGGTAGCCACTCCCTGCGACATGAAAATCAATACACTACCTACAACCATTACATTGTGGGCAATTGGGCTGACCTACGCAAGATATTCGGGCTTCAGAAATTATACTCCAGGTACTATGTCCTTTACCCCAATATTTTAATAGACACAGTGACGGATTAAGACTACTTGATGCCCTAAGCAATCCACGCCTGTGGGCCCCCCCATCCGTATGCCAACTAGAATCGGTCTTTAGACCTTTACCGCCTAAAAACATTAGTTTTTTGTAAAATATGATGATGAGATGTGATGATGATGATGTTCCCGACCGATTTCGGCCACGGCGACCACTTCGACTCCTAGCCGATGATTTGGCGCTCATGCGCCCGAAGATGGCTTATGTAGCCTGCCCAGGAGGCTCTGTGGCTGGCCATCGGCGACTCTAAGTCGCGAGCCAGGGAAGAGCTGCTGGGGTTCCTAGATGAATGATGGGGTCCGCATGGGGGCGCCCCTACCGTTGGGTACGGGGCAAGTTGCGTCCCTGGGCGCCCCCACTGCGGTGGTATCGACCCTCTTCCCTGAGCGGGCGGGACACGTTCCCCCGGCGATGGCTTCACCCTCAGCCACAGACTCTCCAGAAGACCTCTCCTCTTATCGGTGCCCTCCTGGGCACCGATGTCCCCGAGGTGACGCAAGCAGAGACGAGAGCGGCCGTGTCGCGGCTTCGGGCCAAGAACAAAGCAAGGACCCGACGGAATTCCTGGCCGAGCTCTCGTCCTGGCTCTGAAGGAGCTAGAGCCCCAGCTGAGGGGGCTCTTCACGGCATGCCTCGAGCGGGGTCAGTTTCCCAGTGTGTGGAAGGAGGGGAAGCTGGTCCTGCTCAGGAAAGAGGGGCGCCCCGCGGACTCACCGTCCGCGTATCGGCCCATAGTGCTGCTTGACGAGGCGGGCAAACTGTTCGAGCGGATTATCGCAGATTGCCTCGTCAGCCACTTGTGCAGAGAGGGGCCGAACCTGGACGACAACCAGTTTGGTTTTCGTCGGGGGTG
Organism: Sesamia nonagrioides; assembly: GCA_017933935.1. Classification (NCBI taxonomy): domain Eukaryota; kingdom Metazoa; phylum Arthropoda; class Insecta; order Lepidoptera; family Noctuidae; genus Sesamia; species Sesamia nonagrioides. Next base: position 50,422 of record JADWQK010002245.1, read on the forward strand.
CTCCACCATAGACGCCATCATGCGCGTGAGAGCCCTGGCGGAGGATACGGTGTCCCGGGGTGGGGTGGTGTTGGCGGTGTCTTTAGACATTTCCAACGTCTTCAACACCCTACCCTGGAGTTGTATTAGGGAGGCCCTGAAATACCATCGGGTGCCTCCCTACCTCCGCCGTATAGTAGGAGCTTATCTGGAGGATAGATGCGTCATTTATCGGGGACGTGACGGTGCCGGTCGGCACCAAATATCGTGCGGTGTCCCACAGGGATCGATATTGGGGCCATTCCTGTGGAACATTGGCTACGACTGGGTGCTGAGAGGCGAGCTCCCGTCGGGCGCCGACCTGACGTGTTATGCGGACGACACGCTTGTCACTGCCCGGGGGAGCTCGCACAGGGAAGCGACGTTGATAGCTACGGCTGTGGTGTCACAGGTGGTGACACCACCACCGCATCCGGCGCCTGGGCCTGGAGGTGGCCCTTGACAAGTCGGACAAGCCCGGCCGGCGTGCGCCAGCGCCGGGTTCACATATCGTGGTCAATGGGGCCCGGATAGCTGTCGAGTCCACCATGAAGTACCTGGGATGGCGCCCAAGCTGATGGGTGCAGCAGGCGCGCTATCAACGCTGCTTCCCAACATGGGGGGCCCGAGCGCCGCCTGTAGGCGGTTGTACGTGGGAATCGTACGGTTCATGGCCCTATATGGGGCCCCTGTGTGGGCGATGGATCTGACGGCCGGAACACTCGCCATTCTGAACAAGCCGCAGAGGGCGATGGCCGTCAGGGTCGTCCGCGGGTATCGCACGATTTCCTACGAGGCGGCTTGCGTCCTGGCCGGATCCCCGCCCTGGGACCTAGAGGCGAAAGTACTCGCGTCATTGTACCGATGGCGCGAGGAAGAGCGGACACGGGGCTCCAGTCCGGCGCAGCGGCAGATCGAGCTGAAGCTGCGGAACGGGAGAGGGAGATCTCAACTCCCTTCCCGGGCCGCAGAAGACGCACCGGGCGCCGAAGAAGCGCGGATAACGCCCTCTTCCGCCCCCCATGAATGGGTCCAGGGGCGAGGGACATGGGGAAGTCCCCGCCCCCTATTCGATGGATCCCCAGGCGGTGGCGCGCGCCTCTGAGGCGATGCACGGGGTAGTTTGACACCCCACTACCCCGTGCAGGAGACGAGGCCCGGACAGACCGGGCCAGCACGAGGGTGTGGGGCCGTGGAAGAATTTGGACTCCCGCGGCCCTACGCGTGCTCATGATAGAAGAGACACCGGGGTGGTTTTAGTCAGTCAGTCAAGAGTCTGACAGACCCCGTCGCCCACCCCAGGGCGGCGGACATCCATTGACAATTTCCACCCCGGAAAAAACAATGTAGCCTATCTTGGCGGCGATACTTCGTGCACACTGAGGGCACGTAAGCACGCCGTCGACGTAGTTGTATGTGACGGCAGCAGGTGGGCGGGCCTTTAATTGGTCCCGTTTGGCATCGAGGTCAGCTTTGCGCTGCTCCTCAAACTCGCGTACTTGTCCGTACACCATTCTGCGCCATTCTGACCGCTTTGCTGCCAAACGCTCCCATTCAGAGGGTTCTATATTGCATCTCTTCATGTGTCGTTTTAAGGCATCCTTGAACCGGAGGAGTTGTCCGCCATGCTATCGCTTGCCCTCCTCCAGCTCAGAGAAGATGCGCTTCGCCACTCTTTCGTCCGCCATACGTGATACGTGTCCGCACCACCGAAGCTGCCGACGCAAAAAATAAGCCTCAATGCCACCGACATTGGCTCGTCGCAGAATTTCGGTGTTTCACACTCTGTCAGACCATTTGATCTTTTTTATTTGATCTAACGTACCTTATAATTGGAGTAGGTGCGACAACAATAAAAACCAAAGCATAATTTATTTATTTATTGGAATGCGCCTTGCGGCTTTTCCAGGCATTGAATTCACGCAAGATAGTTAATACGTCTAATGTTTTTAACACATCGGACTCTATGTATAATATCAATAAATTATCGAGCCTTTCTTGTATCATCTTTGTCATTATTTAATTTTTTAATATTTTTAATTCTGAAAAAGAAAATTCAGCTGAGCAATTTGTAATCGTAAGCGATAAAAATATGCGCAGGAAGCTGTTTCCACATTAGCGAAAGCTGATTGAATTTTATCATGTATTATTTTATACCATTGTGCGTGAGTGTGATGTAAACTTGTGCGAGCCGAATCACTGGGTCTGGAACTTATTTCACTTATGATATATGAATGAAACTGTTGAATTTCTGTTATGAATGAATCACTATCCGAATGCACTAGCGGGAGCGCGGTTATGACTCTAGGTTGGACTCTATGTCAACTTAAAACGCGCGAATTTAAAAATTACAAAGAGCACTTAGCATGTGGTGTTTGCCTGTAATTGGTTGTGCAGTTAGATTTAAGTCAATAATTTGTATGTATTTGTAATGTGTGAAATATCTGTAGCAACTGTTGGCGAACCTTAATTAAATAAATAAATAAATTAGTCCTAGAAACGTTTTTTGGTGTTGTTTTTATTGACGTGAGAGTGAGACGTGATTCGTGATGCCCTAAGGACGGACTTTTTTTGTGCTTCTTCTGGTGCCCCCCAGACGTGATGCCCTAGGCAATTGCTTAATTTGATTAAGGGTTAATCCGTCACTGAATAGACATATAGGTATATAGAATGGCTAGAAACGATGGATGGAATGTGTGAATAATGATATGGTTAGGAAGAGAGTGACGAAGATGAAGTCTAATAAAGAAGTAGCCGACCACGAATAAATTGAGATGAATAGGCCCTTAATAAACTAGCGCGCCTTACCATCAAGGATTGCATCACTGCTTACCCTCTACAAATATTTGTATGACTTACAAGTAGTTGTTCCACGTCTATCTGTTTGTGAGTTTATATGTTTGCAAACTCACCCACGATACAGGAGAAATTCCTAGTATGGGGAAATGTCGAAAAAAAAAAACAAATCAGGTGGGATTGTGCCAGATGATGTGTGCCGGATACGATGCACCATATGTTCTTGTGTCGGGAGTTTGGTCGTGGAGGGTCTCCAGATCAATCTCCCTCTGGCGCAGCATCGTTGGTCATGTTGGTGGGGTAACATTGCATCACCTCGCTCAACTGCCGTCTTCCTTCCTATTCACTAAGTTTTTAAAGGAATAGGCTTAATAAACTAGTGCGCTTTACTATCAACGATTGCATCACTGCTAACTATCAGGCAGGATTGCAGGTTGCTTGACCGCAATCCTGCCTGATGGTATATAATGGTATATGTTTAATTATTAAAAAAACAATACGTAGGGAACTTACCGACTTATGATGAATGTTACTCCTCCTCGTTCCTTAATCTTCTGATTGGACAGGCAAGACCTCGGAGAGGACGGTCTACTTGAGGCCAGAGGATGGCAATCTTAGTTTATAAATTCCGATAACAATTTTGACCGCCTGACAGAATAAACTTGACAATCTGTAGCGAAATTGTGCATCACTCTGATACAGTATACAGATACTTATTCGTTTTCGATACCTAACTATATTAATAATAAAGTTAGAGTTTTTTATTTGTCTGATTGGAAGTACTGTTACAAATGGACCTTATGTCGATGGCTTAAGGTTCTATCGAATATCGCGTGACATGCACACATACAGACATTTTCTAGGTACAATAATAAAACGCATTGCTACACTTAGGACGGCCTATCGAATGGTACAGGTCTCAACAGTTTTGTCAACAAAGTGTCGACATCGAAATTTCTAGAAACCCGTTTCCGGGAATTACCGTAGGTACTTCCGAGTGACCTCAAAGTTATGTGCTATTATTATTACGTCTAGAGGAATCTGGAATGTTCGATCAGCTGGCCTATATATAGCGCCGTGACGCCGGCGCAGAGTCAGTCTACACTCGACTAGCGATACGAAAACAGCGACAGATAAGAAGCGATAATTGAGAATACCTACCGCGACAACTGTAACGAGAACTGTAAGTACTACGTGAAGAAACATCTGTAGCGTTATTGTGTGTTTACAACACGGACTTCGTGGACGTAAGAGAAGACTTCGGTGCGACATCAGCTACATTCTACTTGTCATTGCCTACAATCGACTGTACCTTCGTTGCTAATAAACTTCGTAACCCTTAACCGGCGTTTTAGTACCCCTAGCCCGTAACAGTACTAATCTCTCGAATAAACAGTCGGTTAGATAAAAATAGTTTTTGCTATTCTCTTTGTGGTATGTATGTGTGTGTGTGTTTCTCTTTATGAATGGTATTAGGCTATTTTTAACATTCGGCAGGCCACAATTGCGGCGCTAAGTCCCCTCTTTGAGGAGTGGCTAGAGAGCACGGCGCCCTCACCTTCGGAATGACGCAGGTCCTCACCGGATACAGCTGTTTCGGGAGGTTCCTGTTCCGTATCAGGCGGGAGGAGGCCCTGGCCCTGAGACATCATCGAAATCCCGGCAACCGTAGGCGCGGGCTTAATGGCGCGCCTCAAAGAGATGTCAGCATATCGTGACGGGGTCCACGAAGACTGATGCCTCCTGGCCCAGGGTTGCGCGTTGGTTAAAAAAGAAACTGTGTCCCTGGCGAACAGGCAAGTGAAGAAACACGGCGTGGTTTTAGTCAGTAAAAGTCTGACCCGCCCTTCCGCTCCGCTCAGACCGGGAGAGGTCATTTGATGATTTCCCATCTAGAAAAAAAAGCTATTTCAACATTAAACTTTAGCGTTAGGAAAATGAAATCGGTGAGGTCATTTCAGAATAGCATGGCAGTTATGTAAAAAGAAACAAAAATGATTTAATAAATGATTTTAAAGATACTTAAATCAGAAATCGTCATTTCTCTATTCTTCATATCAACTAAGTTGTTTAGCCGACATGGTCAGAAATCGTCATTTCTCTATTCTTCATATCAACTAAGTTGTTTAGCCGACATGGTCAGAAATCATCATTTCTCTATTCTTCATAACAACTAAGTTGTTTAGTCGACATGGTCTATGTTAGATCTAAATCCATACTAATATTATAAATGCGAAAGTATCTCTGTCTGTCTGTCTGTCCGGCTTTCGCGCCAAAACTACTGAACCGATTGTAATGAAATTTGGTACACAGATAGTCTAGAGCCTGAGATAGGACATAGGCTATAAAACATCCCGCTATGACCTATAGGAGCAGTGCAGGAACCAAAAATGTTGCGGAAACGGGAAAAACGGAAACTACATATTGCTCCCATTATTATATCCGGCGCTTATTTTATATCAACTGAGCTCATTCGGCTAGAAGGTTACGCAGGTGAAACCGCGGGGCACAGCTCATTTATAAGTTCTTTTTCTTCGTTTCTGTTGTAATGAATGTTTTCTAATGACTTATTTGGGCCTAGATTGTGAGATAGTGAAAACCGGCTCAGTGAGTGTGCGAGGGAATTGCATGATTTAATTCCCCCATCTCCGTTCTATCATCGGACGACCCGTCGTACGGCGAGTTTCCACCCTTACGTTGTTGACACTACAACGATCTGAACGAAGTGTTTCGCCTCGTTTTATACCGCGTACATCGAGGGACTGGAACAATTTGTCGGCGGCGGTGTTTCCGTCTGTCTACAAATTAAGTGTCTTCAAGGCTAGAGTGAATAGACTCTTAATAAACTAACGCGCTTTACCATCTACGAATGCATCACTGCTTACCATCAGGTGGGATTGCGGTCAAGCACTAGTTTATCTTATCTTATACTAATATATAAGGCTGAAGACTTTATTTGTTTGTTTGTTTGAACGCGCTAATCTCAGGAACTACTGGTCCGATTTGAAAAATTATTTTTGCGCTGGATAGCCCAATAATCCAGGAGGGCTTTAGGCTATATAGCATCACACCGTGACCAATAGGAGCGGATCATAATAAAAAAAAATGTATACTGTATATTTTTTCTTATTACTCCACGCGAACGAAGTCGCGGACCGCCGCTAGTTTATAATTATATGAAAAAAAGAAGATTTTGTGTAACTGAAAACTAGCCAAATGCGAAAAATACATTATCTATAAAAGTTTAACTGTCTAGCTGTCATGGTTCATGAGATAGAGCCTGGAGCGGGGAACACGGCAGTGCCTCCGCCAAGTCGAGCGCGAAGCAAACACTGCCGTACCATCCTTTACTCCAATCATTTCGCTGCATTTTCAGGACCCTATTTGAGAACCTCTGGATAAGACCAGAAAGCAGAAATTTTCGTCATCCAGTAAGCTACAACGAGGCAATTCTGTTCCTTGAAAGTGCTCTATTTTGAAATACTATCAAATTTAAATAATTAAAATACCAGTATATATTAGGTGATTATGGATCTGGTATCCTTATTTAATTTCATTATTTATGCCTTTCATAACAGCCTCCTGAAATTTGACGAGGATGCAAAACTGCACTTTTATATTTATAGTAATAAAAAAAATACGTAAGGTCCTCACCAAAGTGACATTGGCACGAACAAGCAACCGTCCATGTGTTTAAATAATATGTGCATTTAAAAAAACTATTTTAAGTGAATAAAACTAAGAGGTTTGTAACTTTGAGCCATTTTATTTGAAGGGTCAGTAAATGACACAGCTCAAAATGGACACCTACATATTGCAACCAAAGTTGAAAGTTCTCTCTAAGTATCATTTATTCTTTTGATCTTAATGGTGTCTATGTGTCTAGATTAATTGGCGTAAAACCCATTAAAACTAGTTCCGAACGAGTACCTGCTGTTAAAGAATGAGGAAGTAAGTTCAAACCGCATTTGTATGTAATTACAGATAGTAGGTAATAAAGAGAATTTATAAACCACTGGGGACTTCAATATGACACCGAAGTTACTGACATTTAATATTGTCTCCGTGTGAAAGTTTACGTCTAAGGTCTAGAAGGTATACCTGGTAATACCTTGGGCACGTCACAATAGCGGCGGTAAGTCCTGTCTTTGAGGAGTGGCTAAATAGGCGCCACGGCGACCTCGCATTCCGCATGACGCAGGTTCTTACAGGACACGGCTGTTTCGGGAGGTTCCTGTTCTAGACGAGGCGGGAGGAAACGCCAGGGTGTCACCACTGTAGCGATCGTCCTGAGGACACGAGGCACGTTGAGGCACGTTGGAGCATACGGTGAAGGTGTGCCCGGCAAGGGTAGAGCAACGCCGTGTCTTCGTGGCGGCGATCTCTCGCGTTCGACCCTGGTCCAGGCCATGGTCCGGAGCGAGAGTGCTTGGCAGGCAACCACTTCCTTTTGCGAAGCAGTGATGCTGGCAAATTAGGAGGCGAAGCGCGTGAGGGTGTGGGAGTCGGGAGACAACATCGAACTCACAGCCACAGTAGGCGCGGGCTTGCGGGCGGTGGCTCATTGTGTTTCACGCGCGCCTCAAAGAGATGTCAGCACATTTTAATGGTGTCCACGAAGACCGATGCCTCCTGGGTCAGGGTTACGGGTTGGTTAAAAAAGAAATCATGGCCCTGGCGCACAGGCAAGTGAAGGGACACGGGTAGGTTTTAGTCAGTAAAGTTTGACACGCCCTTCCGCTCCGCCCAGAGCGGGAGAGGTCATTTTGATGATTTCCCGCAAGCAGAGTTTGCCGCGCCACCAGACAGAACAGCCTTCTGATCTAAAGCTTCTCCTTTTTCTATGGAGTTTGAGTAAACTTTACCCTCTCTCTTTGATCTCATCAGATTTCTGCTACATTTTATTTTTTTGGAATGTCATATGTAGTTGTAGGAAATCATGAAATGACTTCTGCTGGCGAAGACCTGGGCGGAGCGGGACGACATGTTAGACTGTTACTGACTAAAACCCACCCAAGATTTTTCAGTTGCCTGTGTCAAGGTCCTTCGAACATCCCGCGGCACTGGTAAATGCCCCTGGCTGAATCCATCACTATTTGCTGACAATACTTTCGCTTTCACTGATCTCTTCCGATCTTGATGGCACGTCTAACCACTGAACTGATACTTATGAAATTTCTTACATTTTATATTTTAATTTTTAGTATTTGTTGGTATAGCAGCAACAGATATACATAATGTCTGAAAATTTCAACTGTCTAGCTATTCCGGTTCATGAGATACAGCCTGGTAACAGACGGACAGACGGACAGCGAAGTGTCATGGGGTTAATAGGGTTCCATTTTACCTTTTAAGTACGGAAACCTAAAAATGTTTGACATCCCTGCGCTAGATTTGAACAGCGAATCTCTTGTCTTAGTGTAAAGAGGGGGTACTAGCATATGTAGTGATTTACCGTAGGTGCTTGCATTGTTGTGTAAACTTGAAATTTGAGTGAGAAGTTTGAATCAGAAATGTCGGTTTGAAGTGATATCAGGTTTCAGGCATGTATATTGTGTTTTGAAATTATGCGCTTAAGACGCTGTGAATAGACAACTTTTAGGTATTTGAGGGGGTAAAGCAGACGAAGTGGGACATGACTAGCCCCGCCCACAGCGGGGCGCTCCGCGCGAGTACATCGATGCGTGATGCGTCGTGCATCGACAAATACGCAGGTTCTATTAAATCTATACCAACCATTCTCTATTCTATCTACATTTAGAAGCGTAATTTCACAACCCAACCGCGAAGCATGGTTGGCTCTGTTCGTCACAGTCCCGGTTCGCATTAGACATCCGCGGCGAGCACCAGGTTCGAATCCCACATCCGTTTACTTTACCTTTCGATTTTCGAAAATGTGTATTTTATACATATTTTCATTTTTTATTATTACTTTTGTTTTCTTTTTTATTTTTATAATGCGCTTTGTCCGTTCTGCTTAATTTTTTTGTGTTATGCCCTTTTTTCATGAAACTGTTTCAAATATATCATTTCTAGAAATTACTATTTATAAACAGCTGTTTAGAGTAACTGTTAAAAAAATACATTTTCGGATATTTAAAAAAATAAAAGAGTTTTTCCAACCATTCTCTATTCCATCTACATTTAGAAGCGTATTTTCACAACCCAACCGCGAAGCATGGTTGGCTCTGTTCGTCACAGTCCCGGTTCGCATTAGACATCCGCGGCGAGCACCAGGTTCGAATCCCACATCCGTTTACTTTACCTTGCGATTTTCGAAAATGTATATTTTATACATATTTTCATTTTTTATTATTACTTTTGTTTTCTTTTTATTTTTATAATGCGCTTTGTCCGTTCTGCTTAAATTTTTTGTGTTATGTCCTTTTTTCATGAAACTGTTAGAAATATATCATTTCTAGAAATTACTCTTTATAAACAGCTGTTTAGAGTAACTGTTAATAATGCAACAAAATGAAATCTAAATTTACTGTTTTGAACTATTATCAAATCAACTGTTATTTTTATTGTTTTTCTTTTCTATTCCATCTACATTTAGAAGCGTAATTTCACAACCCAACCGCGAAGCATGGTTGGCTCTGTTCGTCACAGTCCCGGTTCGCATTAGACATCCGCGGCGAGCACCAGGTTCGAATCCCACATACGTTTACTTTACCTTGCGATTTTCGAAAATGTATATTTTTTACATATTTTCATTTTTTATTATTACTTTTGTTTTCTTTTTTATTTTTATAATGCGCTTTGTCCGTTCTGCTTAAATTTTTTGTGTTATGTCCTGTTTTCATGAAACTGTTAGAAATATATCATTTCTAGAAATTACTATTTATAAACAGCTGTTTAGAGTAACTGTTAAAAAAAATACATTTTCGGATATTTAAAAAAATAAAAGAGTTTTTCCAACCATTCTCTATTCCATCTACATTTAGAAGCGTATTTTCACAACCCAACCGCGAAGCATGGTTGGCTCTGTTCGTCACAGTCCCGGTTCGCATTAGACATCCGCGGCGAACACCAGGTTCGAATCCCACATCCGTTTACTTTACCTTGCGATTTTCGAAAATGTATATTTTTTACATATTTTCATTTTGTATTATTACTTTTGTTTTCTTTTTTATTTTTATAATGCGCTTTGTCCGTTCTGCTTAAATTTTTTGTTTTATGTCCTTTTTTCATGAAACTGTTAGAAATATATCATTTCTAGAAATTACTATTTATAAACAGCTGTTTAGAGTAACTGTTAAAAAAAAATACATTTTCGGATATTTAAAAAAATAAAAGATTTTTTCTTCAAAACTGCAACTCTTATCGAAGTCGGGTTTGTACTAGTGCTTAGAATGATGACACAACACAAAAAGATTGAAATAGATGGAGGCACTTGGAGGAGGCCTATACCGAAAGGGGCCATGAATAATGCAACGAAATGAAATCTAAATTTACTATTATGAACTATTATCAAATTAACTGTTATTTTTATTGTTTTTCTTTTGTTAAATTATATTATGAACTAAGAAATTCATGGTTAAATAAAGGTTTATTATTATTATTTATTATTAATTTCTAGAAATTTGTAGAAAGAAAATTATAACGAATTGATTTTAAATATTAGTTTGCATTATAATTGTTACAAAAAGAATATATTTAAAAAGATGGAACAATTACTACAAAAAATACAGAAAATCGGCTAAATTAAAAATAATTAAAAAAAACTATTGCAAATAAGAAATCCAACAAAAAGCATACAACGTAAAGCTGGGGCTTGAACCCGAACACATACAGGTGAAGAAAAATTTGCCGTGAAAAAGTAAAAAGAAAGAATAATTACAGAAAAAAATCAAATAAAATATCGGCAAAAATACAACAGTAAATTAAAAAGCATTTATTTCAATTAAAACCTACAAAAAGCATATAATGTAAACCTAGGGTTTAAACCCGGGCAAAAACGAAATATGATTATTCATCAACAAACAGTCACGTAAATATAATTATTTTCTGTGCGGGGTAAAGCAAAAACTGACATAGGTCCGTCAAGCAGCGCGCCTCAGCGGTCACTGTCGCTAAGCATAGAAGTGAAAGAGAAGGCAATGGACGCCGCGATGGAGCGACGTTTCGTTCACGTTATTTATCATTAAATACATTATTTATTTTAGAATATCTTAGTTAAATCGATAAACAAAAACAATGGTTTCATTTACTATTATATTTACATCGCTCTTCTCAATTTTATCAAGATTTGATGATTAATAATACAGTTACAACTGTTATAAATTCAATTTTAGGGGTTACTTTAGGATTTTTTTCTATCGAGAAAATTAATTCAGAACGTGTTTTGAAAACAATGGTTTCCTGCTACATATAATCAAGATTAACATATAAATTTTTGGCTGCTCTGAAATGTATACATTTGGCTAAAAAACTGTTTTTTGAAGCCTACTTTTACTGAGCACAGCGCCTTAAAAATATGTAACAGTAAACTCATTTAAGAATGTGAACTAACCTGTGTTTTAAATATAAATATTAGTCCCAAACAAACTAAACTTAATTTCAGTTCAGTGCCTCTTTTCTTAGGTTTAAAGAAACTTTATTTCTCAAAAAGTATATAATACAGTTCACTTACATGAGACCTAACATTTAATGTACTAATTATTTCGTCTAGTGACGTAGCATGCAAATACACAATAGGCAAAACGATAACAAAGAAAAATCAAAGTTCAAAATCAAAGTTCTTTCCATTTCATTAAAAAAAGGACAAATTAGTTCGCGCTTTATGAACTAACTGGCGGTCGCCAGCGACTTCGTTAGCGTGGAGTTAGTTATGCTCCGCTCCTATTGGTCGCAGCGTGATGTTATACAGCCTAAAGCCTTCCTGGATTAATGGGCTATCCAACGCAAAAAGAATTTTTCAAATCGGACCAGTAGTTCCAGAGATTAGCACGCACAAACAAACAAACAAACTCTTAAGCTTTATACAGTATGTTAACTAACAGAGGGCATTCCCGTTAACCCGAAATAGTATAGCATACATACATGCTAAAAAAAATATTTCCATTCGAAAACAAAATGTTTTAAAATATTTTCCAATATGAAAATATTCAATAAAAATTTTAAATTGACATGTAAAAGAAACACACTGTACACGCGAACATGAAAGATGGCAACGTCGCAATTTATTTATACATGACGACTACTATTTTGATTTAAAACAGGAGGTTTCAAATTTATTTCCAATTAAATTTTTTTTTATTCGGATTTTTTTATGCTTATTTTTCTATGCTGATATTTTTATTTTAATCTATTAATGATATATATTAACGAGTTTAAGGGAACGCCCTCTGTTATTTAACATACCTACTGTATATTAGTATAGATTAGTACGACTTGTTTTAGTCGCCATGTCATAGAATAAAGAGAGGGAAGTAGGTTATCTCCGACCCAATCCGCGATTTAATTGCCTACTGTCTTAGGGTTGTCACGTTTAGCAAAATTTTAATTCAGTGTCTATAAATTGGCAAAGGTCGGAAAGTTGACGACTGTTCACGCTTTGTCGGATTCGGTTGTCACCGAACCCGCTAACAAATATTTATAGACTAAGAGCTTATATTTAAATTATTTGCTTAGTATTTATACATATAGTCATACACAGTTTTTTTGTATTTTTTATTTTGTAATTTATTAGTAGTTTTGTACACATAAAGGACCATATTTATTTTTATTTTGAATTAATACAAATTTATATAACACAAACATATCTATTAACCCTAAAACTCGTAAAACAACATAAAAATACTGACAACTGCCTCTTTGACTAATTATTTCTGTTGTTAAGATCTGAACTTTATTTATCTGATTCACAAATTGTCAATTAGGTACTTACTTACTTTTAATAACGATTTTATAACTGTAAGTAAGTAGTTACTATACCTACCTACAATAGGTACTAAGAAATCGGCATAACTAAATGTAAACAAAGCAGTAGAGCGTTAGCGGCAAATCAACTGACAGATCAAAAGTACCTATAATCATTGATTTGTGTGAATAATAAATTCTAGTACGAAAACAGGCCTACCTACTTCCCCTATCTGATAGAAAACTAATACTTACAACAAGAAATAAGTAAGTTCCTAAGTGGATATCTCATCATCAAGTAAAAATTATAATCTTAAAAGAATAAGAGTGACTTGCTTACCTTTCCTGCTCAGTCTAGTCTCAACAGAGACAATTCTGAAATCGATGAATTAAGACACCCAAACAAACAACAATACTTTCTCCTGCGATAATCACACATTGTTCTTTAATTTAGCTACGTAGTATTCTGTAATCTGTGATTTAGCGAATGTGCCGAAAAGCCGTGAGTCCGTGACGCGCGAACCTCGTTCCGTGCTAGCCGCGACTAGCGCAGTCATAGGCACTCTAATATTGTGTTTAGGTGTGCGTGCGGCGACGCATAGATACTATGGCGCACACATACAAGCCGCGCGCGGTCCGTTTGTATGAAGATAACGTACTTCCCTCTCTTTATTCTATGGCCATGTTTTTAATAGGGTGTAAACTGTTTATGGAGTTTCTTAATTTGACAGGACTAAAGTAACATGTTATCTTCTATCCTTTTCTTAATTAAAGAGAACGAAAAAGATGTACTGACCCTAAAATACGTATAGGTTGTGAACAAGAGGTGAAGAGAATCGGCATCATTGACTTCGAAAACTGCTGTCCAGGAACCCAAGATTATCTTAAATTTGCTTTTATCTTGGGTTCCCTTCGCTCACGCATTGTGTTCGATCCCCGCACAGTGCAAATATTTGTATGCATGAATATGAATATTTGCATTGGTCTGGTCGTGCGTCGGAAGTACATTAAGCCGTTGGTCCCGGCTGCCATGCGAACATCTAGTGACAGACGTTATGGGTAGTTAAGGCCCTCAAAAGTCTAAGAATTGGTCTAACTGCAATGCTTAGATATCGCCTTCGGGTTCTGGAGGTCAGACGGTAGTCGCTTCACGGAAAATATCAAAGTTTAGCCAAAATCAGCAGTTAAACTGGTAAAGCGGATCCCAGATTCCAAAGCTGAAAAAGCTGCGGATGCGACTGGGATTAACGCTGAGATGATGATGATGATGATTACGCTTTTTACTAACCCAACAATTAAGTACTGACCATAAAGTAGTCTTCATCATCATCTTTTTTATCGTCCCACTGCTGGGCACAGGCCTCTTCTTATACAGAGAAGGATTGAGCGTAATCACCACGCTTGCTCAATGCGGGTTGGCGATTTCAGACCTAAAGTCCAGGTTTCCTCAAGATGTTTTCCTTCACCTTGTACCTAATCAGTCATTTGTGTCCATATACTTAGAAAGTACATAATATATAACTTAGAAAGGTTACATTGGTACTTGCCTGACCTGGAATGGAACCCGCACTCTCATACTTGAGAGGCTGGCGTTTTAACCACTAGGCCACCATGACTTGACCAAAATTATTATGATTAAAACCGTCCTATCATATATTACGCTTGTTACTAACTCAATAATTACTGACCACAACGCAGTCTTACTCAATGTAAATTTAACGCTACCTAAGCTTTTTTTTTATATATTATAAACTAGCGCTTGACCGCAATCCTGCCTGATGGTAAGCAGTGACGCAATCGTTGATGGTAAAGCGCACTAGTTTATTAAAAGCCTATTCACTCTAGCCTTGAAGACACTCAAATAGTAGCTAAATCGTCTTTAGACTATTAGTAAATTAAACACAAACAAACTCGAATATGTAACGTACTAAATTGATTTTAGCCTAGTTTACAGTACCTACTGCTGAATCTAATTAAAATCAAAACGGATGGATGGATTACTCCCGGACTATATTCGGTGTACCTATAGGACACAGGGATAAACTTCATCAGAAAACTAAAAGATATACTTATAATCATACAATTGAAACCGCCTATAACAAATAAATAAACCTTTAAACGACAAAGCATGTCTACAGCAAACTCATATAGAATTTAAAAAATAAATCTATAAAACTGAATTAACTACTGTTCAGATAAAACAGCGTGAAATAAAAATATGACTTTATTGCTGGCATTAGCATTAGCCAGATTAAAGTTGTAAAGTATTAACTTTACAACTTTTATCAGCTCTCAATCCATACTTCCATACTAATATTATAAATGCGAAAGTATCTCTGTCTGTCTGTCTGTCTGTCCGGCTTTCAAGCCATACCTACTGAACTGATTGTAATGAAATTTGGTACACAGATAGTCTAGACTCTAGACTGTCTGTGTAACAAATTTCCTATGTCCTTTCTCAGGCTCTAGACTCTAGAGCCTGAGAAAGGACATATAGCAACCCGCTAAGACCAATAGGCGCAGAGCAGTAACAAAACATGTTGCGAAAACGGGAGTGAGCGCGGGCGTACATATTGCTCCCATTATTTTAACAAGCGCTTATTTTATCAACTGAGCTCCTGTAAACTAACGTCCACGCGGACGAAGTCGCGGGCAACAACTAGTGTTAACTATATAGCAAATCGTGGATAAACTGTTGCAGAACAGATTCCGAAATCCTGCGACTAACCATCTTTCCAAAGACCAAGCAATCATTGATAAAAATGAAATAACCTGATTAACTTCTGAATGAAAAGAGGACTGTGCCATTGGAAAGGATGAAATAAGCACTAACATCTTTAACCTTTTAAAACTATAAACCACATATTTCTTGTCTCTTTGAATCTGTCTCTCCGAATGAATTTGCCCTAGTTATCTAAAAAAGATTGTTATAATCCCGACCTTAACATTACTACTAAAGACTTAATTAATATACAACGTGTAACATAAAGGGTATATACATAACAAAGGCATGGCATCTTTACATGATATCAAACGATATTGGAAGGGTTTTTTAATCCTATCTCTTTATGTTAGGAAGTTATGAGGAAAAACACCGCCTGTGATAGGCTAGTCTCACAGATATAATCATACTAGTCGCACAGAGATATTGAAGACATATATCGGATTTTGGCAAGTAACGTGACGGGTAACGAGTAGTTATTAACGTATGTAGTGTGCTGCCACGTTTGTTATGATTTGAACCGAAAATTGGTACCAATTTTTTGAGTATTTTTTTTTATTAGTTATAAAAAAATTGATTGCAGTCAAGCACTAGGACTGCAATCCCGCCTGATGGTAAGCAGTGATGCAATCGTTGATGGTAAAACGCACTAGCTTATTAAGCCTATTCACTTAAAAAAAACTGAGTGAATAGGAAGGAAGACGGCAGTTGAGCGAGGTGATGCAATGTTTAACCCAACAACACGACCAACGATGCTGCGCCAGAGGATGTTCTGGAGACCCTCCACGACCAAACTCAAACCCTTCCCCGTCTTTTCTCCGTCCTTCGGAAGGGTTTCAAGTTGAAACCCCTCCGATATCGTTTGATATCATCTAAAGATGCCATGCCCTTGGTATGTATATACCCTTTTTGTTACACGTTGTATAATTATAGGCCAATAACCTTACTCCCCTTAATTTCGAAAATACTTGAGGAAAGTTTATAAACAGCAGACTAGTTAATTACCTAGAATACCTTCTCGGTGGTAGGCCATAAGATCGGCTGCCGGCTGAAGTTACCGATAGCGATCTATAAGAATAGTTAATTACCTAGAATACCTTCTCGGTGGTAGGCCATAACATCGGCTGCCGGCTGAAGTTACCGATAGCGATCTATAAGATTTTTTTGATGTCATGTTTTTTATATCTTAAATGTTAGTGTAATGTAAATACTTTAAAATATTGTATATCTTTGGTTTAAGCATCAAATCCATACTAATATTATAGATGCGAAAGTATCTCTGTCTGTCTGTCTGTCCGGCTTTCACGGCCAAACTACTGAACTGATTGTAATGAAATTTGGTACACAGATAGTCTAGAGCCTGAGAAAGGACACAGGTTATAAGAACATCCCGCTATGACCAATAGGAACAGAGCAATAACAAAAAATGTTGCGAAAACGGGGGCAAACGTGAACGTACATATTGCTCCCATTATTTTAACAGGCTCTTATTTTATATCAACTCGCAGATGGAGTCGCGGGCAACAGCTAGTGTGAAATAATTAGTTAAGCATTAATAGTATGTTGGTGAGGTGGATACGTGATTGGTGCCTACGAGGATTACATTCCTTTACGAATGTGAGATTTGTTCTTGTGTACCTAATGTACATGTTCTTTTTTTAAAAAATAATTTATTCATAATAGGCTAAAGAATTAGATTTCTTTTGTTTAAAAACTTATAGTTTTGATTTTAGATGGGAAATTTAGATAAAATTACCCACTAATTAGAGGCTAGTCTTAAAAATTCTACTAATATTATAAATGTCAAAGTCTGTAAGTATGTATATTTTTTATTCTGTCACGCAAAATCTATAGAACAGATTTGGATTTTTGACACACTGGTGGTTTAGAACCAGGATTAACATAAAAGATTTATGCGGATGAAGAGTTGAGACATGTTTTTATGTAGATATCATCAGCATCATCATCATTTTAGCCGAAAGATGTCCACTGCTGGCCATAGGCCTCCCCCAAGGATCTCCACGACGACCGGTGCTGCGGCTCCCGCATCCAGCGGCTTCCCGCGACCATCACCAGATCGTCAATCCTCCTTGTCGGGGGCCTACCCACGCTGCATCTTTCGGTGGGTGAGTCACCAGTCGAGAACCCTTCGGCCCCATCGGGCCTACGGGCAATGTGCCCGGCCCACTGCCACAAGTGCAATTCTTTGGGCTATGGCGGTTACTCCCGTTCTTCTGCTGATCTCATCATTTCTGATTTGATCACGCAGTGAAACCCCAAGCATTGCTCTCTCCATTGGCGTTTGAGTGACCTTGAGCTTTCTTATGAGGCTTCTTGTTAGATGTTGATATTCGCACAGGATCGAAACTTATGCAGGTGAAATCGTGGGGCGCAACTAGTACTGTGTTTGCGAAACATCACAATCGGTTCTTTGTAAACTTTACGCCAAAAATTTTAATGTTAAATACATAATTATTTATCATTGTAACGTAGTAAAATTAAAATGATAAATCGACGACAAAACTATGCGAAACAGTATAATTATATTAAAATAATGATTGTTCTTATGTACAGATCTGTTCCTCTTATCCACGAAGTACAGTGAAGAGCAAAAGTGCTGCTAACATAATAAACCCTTACTTTGTATGTATATACGTACCTGTTCTTCACGAAGAACACACCTTCCAAGTTTCATGTCTCCTTTTTTTGTTTGGGATGGGAAATCATCGAATGACCTCTCCTGCTCTGGGCGGAGCGGAAGGGCGTGTCAGACTTTTACTAAAACCCACCGGTGTTCCTTCACTTGCCTGTGCGACTGCCAGGGCCATCGTTTCTTTTTTAACCAACCCGCCGCCCTGACCCAAAGTTTAATGTCTCCTTGAGCAGCAATTTAGACTGTGAGATAGTGTACCAGTGTACTTGGTTTTTTTTTATACATAAATGAATGAGTGTAGGTACTAATTCAATTTTATTTTAATGATGATCTTATAAGTAGTTATAATTCTTAAACTAGTTAATTATTTTTTACTATATTTGTTGAATGACATGAATAGTATGATCGTTATGTTAATTTTAGTGTGGAATAAATAAAGGCTATCACTAATAAAATCTTCGTTCCGGTTATAACGGGAAAAGTCATTAAAAAAGAGAACACACATAAACTTTGGCTTTCGCCTTGTCGATGAACAACTTCACGTCAGCGGCTCCGATAGGTCCACTTGGCTCAGCTAGGCAATATCGGCTGCCGGCAGTAATGCGGAGGATGGTCGGAAGCGCAGAGTCGTGGGACGTGGTGGTGTCCTTCTGCGAGGGCGTGATGTCGTAGAAGGAAGCTGCGGAACGCGAGAGGGAGATCTTAACTCCCTTCCCGGGCCGCAGAAGACGCACCGGGCGCCGAGGAAGGGCGGATAACGCCCTCTTCCGCCCCCCATGAATGGGTCCAGGGGCGAGGGACACGGGGAACTACCCGCCCCCTATTCGATGGACCCCGAGGCGGAGGCGCGCGCGAGTGTCGGCGTGAGCATCTGAGGTGATGCACGGGGTAGTTTAACACCCCACTGCCCCGTGCAGGAGACCAGGCCCGGACAGACCGGATCAGCACGAGGGTGTGGGGCCGTGGAAGAATTTAGACTCCCGCGCGCTCGTGATAGAAGAGACACCGGGGTGGTTTTAGTCAGTAAAAGTCTGACAGACCCCGTCACCCACCCCAAGGCGGCGGACATCCATTGAGGATTTCCACCCCGGAAAAAAAAAGAAAAGCTAGGCAACACCGCACTTATGGCCCGTCAACCGCTGGTTGA
This sequence comes from Sesamia nonagrioides, assembly GCA_017933935.1. Taxonomy (NCBI): domain Eukaryota; kingdom Metazoa; phylum Arthropoda; class Insecta; order Lepidoptera; family Noctuidae; genus Sesamia; species Sesamia nonagrioides. The sequence continues at coordinate 69,622 of JADWQK010002245.1, forward strand.
ACAGGTGCGTACGTAGATTGCAGTCATATTGTTGTCATAATACGCGGGAGGGCTTTCATAGTCATAGCAGTGAATGACGAGCTTGGATATGGGTGAAATAAATGTGGGGAAGACGAGCCGTAAACGCGAGAAGTGCAAGTTGCATCGCTCCGAAACGCGGTTCTTGAGCTTGTCCCGATGCGAGGCGATTATGTTACGTATGCGTAATCGCCCCTCCACACACTAACCGTAACTTATGACTAAGATGGGTTGGGGTAGAGAGTTTCATATTAAGGTCCGTATTCCAGAAGGAAACTTAAGCATTGATCCGTGTTTAAACATTACTTAAAACTAGTTTCAACCAATCAAATGGCTTGAAACGAGACATAAGTAGAGCTTGAGTTTTGAGTGACGTTCTGTAATACAGACCTATATAATACTATACCTAAATATATAATACTCGAATGGCTCGAGCAGATACCGTGACAATCCAATGTGTAATAGCACACACATCACCGAAAAGGATTTATTAGGTACTAGCTTTCCGCCCGCGGCTTCGCCCACGTGGAGTTCGATTATATCGCGCTTTTTAGATTTCCCTCGGGAATATCAAATTTTTACGGGATAAAAGGTAGCCTATGTTCTTTCTCATGGTCTATGCCAGATTGTCTGTGCCAAATTTCAACAAAATCGGTTGAGAGGTTTAAGCGGGAGAGCGTAACAGACAGACAGACAGAGTTACTTTCGCTTTTATAATATTAGTATGGATATGGATTATTGTGTGGTACCGGGCTTAGAATATTACCATCCGATATCCTCCCGTGGGTGTCGTAAGAGGCGATTAAGGGAACTCTCACCAGGGAAGCGGGCAGCAGCGTTTCAATTACTGCGATCCCCAACCTGCCTGCCAAGAGTGGGGATTAAAGCAAACCCCCAATGGAAAGCCTTGAGGGAGGCCCAAGTCCACCTCTATAGGCTAAGAAGAAGAAGTGTGATAGGTATTTCTTGTAAACTAACATAAACCATTATATTATCTCGGTGGTAGGTAGGCTACATCGGCTGCCGGCAGAAGGTACTATCCACCAGACTAAATCTTGCCGCCAAGTGATTCGTCGTGTGCCGGCATGATGTCTGGTGAAGCCGTACGGAGGATGGGTCTGAGAAGTTGTATTGCGATGTGTGCGCGGTATAATGCGCCAAATGTGTTGTGTCGGAGTGTCGGACGTTTGGTCGTGGACGGTCTACAGATAATAATCTTTCAGTTTCAGAATACCATGTCACCGATGGTCAGTACTTTCCAAATGCTTCTATGAATTTTGAAAAGTTTGAATTTGACACTACCAACCGTGCACTATGGAACGCCTCAAATTGCTTAAAAGACCTTCTCAATTGCTGGGAAGTAACAAAGTTTGTTTATACCAAATCGAAAATAAGTTGTTGTTTTTTAATATTTGTATTGTTCAATAATATTTTACTGTTCTAATGAAATTATTGTTTGTTTTATCTTGCAGAGCTGATATTTTATGCGCCAATAACGAATACAAGGCTTCAATATGCGGTTTCTGGAAAGATCTTTGCGACGGCAAGACTGGTCAGATTGAGAGTAAGTGAAATTAGTTCAAACAATTAGTTCAATTCAGGTTGGAGCTCATTGAGTTGATCCAAACAGGAACAGAAGACAGGGTTATTATTTCGTATAATTGATTAATGATCCGTTATTATCTTATAAGTGGGTGCGTTGCGGTATCACAACGTTGCGCCGCGCGTCTTTTTGTTTTCGTATAACATAACCCCCTTATTCATAAACGCTGCTTAAAGTTAACTAGTGATTAGCGATTGTTTAACCATACATTTTGACGTTTTCACGTCCTTTCATCATCGTTTATCAATAAACCCCTTAAACACTATGATGTTTATTCATAGACGATGATTACGTACGACGATTACAGTATGTGTAAACATCAAAAATGTATGGTTAAACAATGGCTAATCACTGGTTAATTTTAAGTAGGGTTATTGATATTCACTCATTTTTTAGTGAATAGGCTCTTAATAAACTAGCTCGCTTTACCATTAACGATTGCATCACTGCTTACCATCAGGCTGGATTGCGGTCAAGCACTAATTTATAATTATAAAAAAAAACCTATCGTCACCAGTACTATTATATTGTTCATTGTGTAAAAGAGTATAATACAAATATTCAAAGATAAATTTCTGCTTAGATTATTAAGTCTAGTACAGTCAGAAGCAGAAATATGTATACATTGCGAAGACTCCAAAAATATGTAAACATCTTCGACTTTAAGACAAAGTATTCAACTTGAAGAGCATAAAATGGTAGCCACCGGTTCACATCATAAATATGTATACGCTCATTGCTTCTTTTTGAGAAGCTCGAGTGCTGAGTAATGAGTAAGTATGAGTAATGAGTAAGTATGAGTAATGAGCTTCGCTCATTGAGCCTTGGCAATGTATACATATTTTTGCTTCTGACTGTACCTATACATACATATACATATACTATACATTATTCTTGATAAAAATGCTTGGCTAAATGCCAGTCCTGCTCCACAGCCACAGACAATTTTGTAGGTTTGGAAGAGATGCCATTCCCCCTTTTGTTGTTTTCCAAATATTCCTTTTTTATTTTTATTTGTTTATTTCAATTGTGCACGGGATTTTGCTGCCATGATTTTGCAAATAATATAGTATTGTATAATGTAAAAGCACTTTCCAAGTTTGTGAATGTGAGGCACCATGGACTATGGTTTGTTTTTTTTTTAATATATATAACTTGTTTGACATTACGAGCATGGCAGTTGAGAGTTTGTCATGCTCACTCACATGTCTTGCTGATGGTGGCGCGTGTTGTTGCGTCATTTGGTTCCCTTCAAAATGGTTGAGCTAAGTGGGGCTGATGCGCGCGTCATGCTCGTGAACGGGGGCCGTCAGTGGAGACTGGTCATCTTTTAGCTGCCAGTGGGCTTGATTAATTTTCTATCTTTTCGTTATTTTTTATAATTATACATTGTGCTCACATGATAGAAGCAACAGAAATATGTAACGAAGACATGTAATCCATATTATGATTTTAAAAGAGTGTCCATGGAGTTTCTTGTACGTTCTTCTCCATAGAGACCTACGCTTTGGAACGTGCAATTTAGCTTCACTTTTCTTGGACTGACCGACATTGACTATTCAAAAGCACCAACTGTTGGTTAATTTGAAATAAACAATTTTGATTTTTGATTTTTTTTTTTTGGTACAAGGTTATTTTTCTTTATATCTAAGTACGAAAAAGAATATAGTATGTAATGTTCAGGATAAGCAACTGAATTGATTCCAATTATTTTAACACCATGTTATATTTTTTCCCAAATACATTTGGAAATTGTTGCAGTGTGATCATCGAGCGCACAACACAGCTGACGGTAGATCATAGTACTAAGGGCAATGAGACAGGGCTACCCGCCCCACGCCACTGCAGGAACGGGCGGGCGAACGGTGCGTTGACCATATTTTTATTGGGACAATCAGATTAGATAACAAGCTAATAACTTTGTGATTTTTCATGATATCTTTTTGAAATTTTATACGGATATTCTTTACATAAAATACTTTAAAAAAATTGTATATACTGTGATGTATATACAATTAAATGTGGCACACAGCTTAATGTAGCACCTCAAGGCATTCCCACTCTATCCCGAGTGGCGACTAGACGTGCCCCTTAAGCTGTGTGTACTTACTGATAATTTGGTGGTTTTACTTCAAACCTCAAAGCCCCTATAAGTGATTATAGTGAACACCACATTGGCGACGAGTAAAAGCGCAGTAAGTAAAACTATTACTGAAATTATCTGCTTACGGAAATTGGTCAGCATGAAAATATGGTTGCACAGTGTTTGTTTGTGTAGAGAGTTTTAAATATACAAAAAAAAAAAAAAACTTAAGTGTAACCATACACTAGTCGTGGTGGTTACAATTTCCATATAAATTCATGTATCTTTAAGCAATTATCTTCTTATCTATGCTCAATCTACGTTCGCGATCAGCTGAGACGAGAACGTGATGCACAGATCGACCACTTAAATTCAACTCAAATACCTAATATAAAACCATCGTGGGGCTCGTGGCTAACCATTGACAGCCCCGCAAAGGTCGATCGATCAGCACCCTAATTGTGTAACGCGCCATTACTATTATTGGAATCATTTCGAAGCATATTGCCAATCCATTGTTTCATATTATGTTCGAAAATGTCTGCTCAACAACGGAAATAATGCAATGAATGTTGTTGAACTGTCAAAATGAAACCCATTGCTACTGATAGTGTGTTACACAAGATTAAACAGCACGTTAACCGGCTGACATTTATGGATATTTGACAGTCGTTAGGGGTAGTCAGTAGCCCGAAAGTTTGACAACCAGTCTTACCATGGGGAATTACCCAATAACTGGATTGTGGAGGTCAGGCAGGCAGTCGTTCCGTTGAAAATACTGGTATTCTGCCGAAAACGGTTAGACTGAAAGCCGACTCCAACATACAACATAGGAAAAGCTAAACGGGTGATGATATTATATAACCGTCATTTATGAGGTAATACCATTTATGTAAATATGGGTACAATACCTTAAATTATGACCTAAATGCTTACTGAATGGTTGACCAAATCCGTATGTAGATAATACCTACCAATGAAATATTATTCGAAAAAATCATGAAAAGTGACACAACGAAAGTAACGAAAATACCAATAATGTAAGTACACACAACTCAAGGAAAATAAAAAATACATTCTAAAGAAAATATCGTGAATGTATAAATCTAAGTAAAGTAAGAAATTATTATCTTACTATAAAAACTAACTTGTGTAATACACAAAATTCAGAAATAAAAAAACATTCCAATGAAAACATCGTTAATGTAACAATTTTAACTAAAGTTCCACTTCGGTAAAATCGAAGTAAAGAAAAAAAAAATATCTTTATAACTATTAAAACAGTGTATTACACAAAATAAATAAGGAAAAAACGTTCCAACGAAAATATCGTTAATGTGCCAGTTTTAACAGAAGTTCCAACAAAAGTACGGAATTATTTATTATCTTACTGTTAAGACTAACACTAGTGTCATAATAAAATAACGTAAATGTATCAGTTTTAACAAAAGTCCCCCTTCGGTCAAATCGAAGTAAGGTAAAGAATAATTATTCTTGCCGGTTAAAACTAACTAGTGTCTATATAAAATCAGTGAAGGTTGAACTGGTTGTAATGATTGAACTAATTTTAGTCAAATCAATGCATTTTGGCTGGCTATTGTAATAAACAAAAGAACTCTAGTGACCGTTGGAATTGTGGCACGCCACTTAGAGCGTAATTAAGGTGTCTCCTTCTGTGAGACTCGCTTACTAAAGCTTGTTTATTTAAAAGTTTACACTTAATACTTAGAGCGTTAATAAAGAACCTTTGTGTGGTGAGCGCTTAAGCACAAAAACCCGTCTATCCGTCGAGAAAGAACAATTGGTTATAAATAACCCAAGTTGTTGATTATATTTCAACAGGAAATATAGATTATTAAACGATGATAAGAAATAATTCAAGTTACCTTAAATTATTGAGTAATCTGTAAATTCTCTTACTACAATACGTGCTGTCTATATCTCTGACTTGGCACAGCAACATGAAAACTGAATTTGTGACAGCAACAATCGAAAAGACATAAAATTCTGTATTCTGTGAATCTGTTAAACGACGGTGCGAAAATTCCACAATAGTCAGTACAAGTTCAACAAGTACCAGCCTCAACAAAATTGACACTAAACAAAACTGACACTAAAACCAAATACTTTTAATTAAAAAGAGGTTGCTTGCAAAACCATCACAAAAGTGATACATAATTGTTCCTCAAGCAACCCATCACAAAAGTGATACATAATTGTTCCTGCCCTGCAGTTAATCAGAATTGCATAAAATATGGCAAAATTGACACTAAACAAAATGACTTGCAAAATCACAAAAGTGATAATTGTTCCTGCCCTGCAATTAATCAGAATCGCATAAATTATGGCAAAAACAGAAATTGCAAAATTACAAAAGTGGTATTGTTCCTGCCCTGCAATTAACCAGAATTACATAAAATATGGTTCCGAGGACATTTCAAGACCCACTGCAGAACCAGGATCAACGAAAGAAAAGCTCTTAACCTTGAGTCAATTGACAACAATAAAGCTAACGACCCCAAAAAAAAAAATGAAAACTCATAAAAATAAAAAGTCTGTCTACATATAGACAATGCTCACTGATTCCCGTAGTAGATTTATCATAATAAATGATAAAACTTGAAAGTTAATGAAACTATCTAAAGTATAGTCTCCAACCAGCAAATGTCTCTGGACCAAACATTCATGGCTTATGGTGCCTAACATCTATAAAAATATTGGGATTGTTTGATGCACCCATAAAAGCTAGGTCGAAATCAGTAGGTATCGGCAAAACGTTGTTATAAAAAATTTATCAAGAAACTAAGTTTTCATCTCAATTCCATTAGGGTTAAATCATTTCCCTAATTAAAAGATGTTCCGATAGATGTATAAAAGGTACGCCCGTTTGTCAATCAAACAATTACCTTGATATGAAAAAAAAAAACAAAAAAAAAGTCGAACTGGTAAAAATGCGATTCTAAAGCCCGATGGTGATATTTGTAGTGTGCTATCAACAAAGCTGTCATTAGAGAAAATCAATAAAGTGGTCCTTGAACATTTAAAAAAAAAAATCATGGATAATCTTATTGCCATGCAATGAAAATTTTATTCACGTCATTGTTGTCGTTGGATGTGATGAAAGAGAACATCTGAAGGACAATAATGATTTACTGAACAAAACTAAATAATTCTTCAGTTCAACACTATTCAGATTCTGTGTTATGGATCGAATTTTCGTATGACGGCACGGTTGGCGTATGTGGTTAAATGTTTGACTGCTGCGTTTCGTGTCGCGGGTTTGATTCCCGCACGGAACAAATACATATTAGTACCACTTACAAATAGTTTTTCTGGGACTAGTTGTTTGTGTATGTGAGTTTATATGTTGTAAACGCACCCACGATACAGGAGAAATTCATAAAAAAAAAGAAATCATCATCAAGCGTCAACCATGTGACAAATAAATTTGAACAATAGAGTCTTTTAGACCACCAGAAACCATTGAACAAAAGGTTTCAATTTTGTTGATCGATCACCGATTTGTCAACCTTAACAGATCCCATTGTCAAATACAAAAAAGCAATATGCACAAAATGTCAATATATAGGTAGGTACATTCTGGCATAAGGATCAAACAATAAAACATGTCTGTCTGAGATTCTCAGGCTTGGCTACTCAAAAGACCGTATTCAGTAATTGCTGATGCAAGTCCTGTTCATCTAGAGGCTGTACCTACTGATTCAGTACATCGCCAAAGGCGCCGCATCATTTCCTTCGGAATGATAAACGTTAAAAACGTATTGTCAAATCGACTAAAGAACCATTTAAAAAAAAATTAACTTATCACAGACCATAACCTCTAGAGGTTAATAAAAATAAATAAAAGTAACAGCATACAAAAAAGTTTTGAACATGAACATCATATTAGCTAGATGTTCACACATGCGACCCGTAGCATTATCCCTTAGAACAATCATTATATCATTGAATAATGACCATGAATTTAAATAATCAAAGACGTTTTACAAAATAATGCTTGAGAGGTTTCAATAAACAGCTACAACTTAATAGAACATGAACTTTGACACATTATGGTGTCTTATTATATGTATATAAGAAGCAGCCCAAGTAGTTCACCCAGGCATTCTTAATATAAAGACTGGGTCACGCACAAAGGTGCGAAAGTAATCTAGACACGCGGTAGCGTGTCGAGCCAAGTTCAAGTAACAGATGACGAGCAGCACCGTGTTATAAATTACTGCAGAGGCTATAAAACCTCTAAAACAGACTACTAAAATACTTACTAGACTAAAATACCTTAGTCTCAGGCCTAATTCCACAAGTAACCATTAAAAAATTTGACTGAATACTGATGTTGGTTTTCGGATCCGCTGTGTAGTGGGAATTATAATTTTATTATCATCGTATTGAAGACGATAAAAAGACATTAAAATGATGAAATCTACACAAATTAAACAAAAGGAAACTGAATGAACCGGCCTCTCAGACAACTATACATATAACCAAAAAAAAAACAAAATCAGATTGCGCGGCGAAGTCAAGACTGGAAAGACCTTATTACTCCACAAGAAAATCTACTTCCAAACTTATCTAAGTTACGAGAGATCGCGAAAATAGATACAATAATCCAGAAGACAGACAGAAAAAAAGGGAGGTTAAATTAAACGAAGATAAGAAAAAACCTACATACATAGAATTAGAAATTGACGAAAAGCATAATAAGAACACTATAAATGAAAACAAATTGATTCAAGAATTTAATCACACACCGCATACAGTTACATAAATGCTCAAAGAAGCGATATAAATACAAGAAATGATGAAACTGGTAAAGAGTACAGGCTGAACATCGTACACCAAAAAGGTAGAGGGTCAATGAAAAGTTGTCGATCACGAAGCGTCTAATAAAGAAGAATTCAAATGTTAACGACTGTGTAAATATTGTAAACTTCATGCGAAATATTTATGTGAAACGCTCTCGATCACGAAGCGTCAGATAAAGAAGAATTCATATATTAACGATTGTATAAATATTGTAAGCTTCATGCGAAATATTTATGTACTATATTATACTCAAAGCACAATTATTTGTGAAACTTAATTTATGAAACTTAATGAAATAATCTAAATGTTTAAAATGGTTATCATATCAGATAAAGAAGAATTAACGTAAAAGTTTAAAATTGTTATCGTATCAGATAAATAAGAACTAATCTAAATGTTTAAAATTGTTATCTTATCAGGTAAAAGAAGAACTATATCAGATAAATAATTTTAATTCATACTGTATAGGTACTGTTTAATAATTGTAGCTTAATGTGAAATATTGAACTGTACTTAAAACGTAATTATTTTCTAAATGTTTTAGTGGCTACTTTAAACTTAATGGATTGAAATTAAATGTCTCAAATTGTTATCTTACTTTATAAAGTAATTAACGTCTAAATGATAAATATTGTTAAACATCAATTAACATATAAAAAGGAAGAGATGTGATGTATATACAATTAAATGTGGCACACAGCTTAATGTAGCACCTCAAGGCATTCCCACTCTATCCCGAGTGGCGAATAGACGTGCCCCTTAAGCTGTGTGTACTTACTGATAATTTGGTGGTTTTACTTCAAACCTCAAAGCCCCTATAAGTGATTATAGTGAACACCACATATACGAAACTCGAAACACGTGTGCAGTATACACGTGTTTCGAGTTTCCCATATACAAAAAATAACATTGTTTAATGTATAAACAAACATTGATATAATATTATCAATGTGAATAAATCAACTTACATTGCAAAAACATACGACTTAAAATAAACTGTTTAATTTTGCCACGCCATTAAAACGTTTCGTTCATTAGTACTTTTACAGGCTAACTTTAAAAACTATGTAAACAATGTAATTTTATAATTTATATAATATGTAACAAAAACCCTGTTGTTCCTTCTGCCTACGTTTTAAGAATCGGTATACGGATGTAATAAAACCATATCATTTATAAAAAATTTGTTCAACAAAAATTATAATGGAAATAAATATTTAATTTTTTTATTATTTTTTTTTTTGAGTGAATAGGCTTAATAAGCTAGTGCGTTTTACCATCAACGATTGCATCACTGCTTACCATCAGGCGGGATTGCAGTCAAGCACTAGTTTAACATCGGCCATAACATCGGCTGCCGGCGAAGTTACCACCCACCAGACAAAGTCTTGCCGCCAAACGATTCGTCGTGTTTCGGCATGATGTCTGGTGAAGCCGTACGGAGGACGGGTCTGAGCAGTTGTGTTGCGATGTGTGCCGGGTACGACGCGCCAAATGTTGTTGTGGTTTGGTCGTGGAGAGTCTCCAGATCAATCTTCCTCTGGCGCAGCGTCGTTGGTCGTGTTGTTGGGTTTAAAATTGCATCACCTCGCTCAACTGCCGTCTTCCTTCCTATTCCTAAGTTTTTTAAGTGAATAGGCTTAATAAACTAAAAATTAAAAAAAAATATATTATTATTTGTAATCTTTAACTAATTTCTTATCTTTGCAATTCTGCATGAAGAAGATATATTATAAGTAGAACGTTCCCGGCAATCTCTTTAACTCATAAAATCAGATATTCTAAACATTTTGTCGAATGTGTCGATTTTAATAGTTATTTGATGTTGACCCCTCGACTAGACAATAATTACTTTTTTTTTTAATTATAATTTTATTAATGATGTGCTTGTAAGTAAATATACAATATGTAAAGAAAACCCTGTCCGACCCATAAGGATAATAAAGGTTAGGTAAACACTTGACCAAATATAATATAAAATTTTACCTAATCATCATAGTAACAATACTAATGAATTTTGAAATAATCCTTTTTTCCCGGGAATTAATTCCAATTTCCCCGAAATTTGGTAATTTTTAAAAAAGTGACAACACCGGTATTATTCTATGCGAATAGCGACGCGACCACGTCACAGGTGCCGCGTGCCCTGCCCCCCGCCGCCCACGGAAGGGGTTGCTTATCGCACATGTATTAAGTTACCTCTTTTTGCGAAATAATATTTATTTTTTTAGGGGGATTTTTTTTTTAAGTTTATGCTGTCTTTGTGGGCATTAGTAGAAATCAGTTATCGATACCTAACAATACCTTCACGGATCGGACAGGGTTTTCTTTACATATTGTATATGTCCCTGAAAGGAACAAGAGGGTTTTTGTTACATAGTGTATACATGTATAGGTACAATAAAAATGAATAAGAATGTAGGAGTAGGAGAGGCAAATTGGCGACCCAGATTCGTTTAAGAACAATCTCCAAAACCTGGAGCACACGCGCTGGGTAGCCAGCCTTTCGGTGTTACAATAGGATGTATTTTTGAAAGTGCAGGTGGGAATTACATGACATAATTCCTCCATCATCGGACGACCCGCCCTACTGCGAGTAACCAGCCTTGTTAATACCACTACGATCCGGACGAAGCGCTTCACCTCGTCTTTTATACCGCGTACATCGAGGAACTTGAACAATTTGCCTGCGGCGGTCATCCTGTATGGCTACAACTTTAATTATCTTCAAGGCAAGAGTGAATAGGCTCTAAATAAACAAGTTCGCTTTGCCATCAACGATTGCATCACTGTTTACCATCAGGCAGGATCGCGGGAAGCACTAGTTTATAACGTTTAAAAAAAGGTCATTAGCATCAATAAACTCCGCATTACGCATCAATGGGATAAGTGCTCAAAAGGCTGTTTTTTTTTAAATAAATTATAAACTAGCGCTTGACCGCAATCCTGCCTGATGTTAAGCAGTGACGCAATCGTTGATGGTAAAGCGCTCTAGTTTATTAAGAAGGCTATAGAGCGCTTTACCATCAATGAATCAATCAATTTGAGTGTCTTCAAGACACTCAAATTGTAGTCCGACGGAAACACCGCCGCTGGCAAATTGTTCCAGTCCCTTGATGTACGCGGTATAAAGAAGGAGGCGAAATGCTTCGTCCGGATCGTAGTGGTGTTAACAACGTAAGGGCGGAAACTCGGTGGCAGGCCATAACATCGGCTGCCGGCAGAAGTTACCACCCACCAGACAAAATCTTGCTTGATATCTGGTGAAGCCGTACGGAGGACGGGTCTGAGCAATTGTGTTGCGATGTGTGGCGGGTACGATGCGCCAAATGTTGTTGTGTCGGGAGTTTGGTCGTGGAGAGTCTCCAGATCAATCTCCCTCTAGCGCAGCATCGTTTGGTCGTGTTGGTCTTGGGTTTAACATTGCATCAGCTCGCTCAACTGCCGTCATCCTTCCTATTCCTAAGTTTTTTAAGTGGATAGGCTTAATAAACTAGTGCGCTTTACCATCAACGATTGCATCACTGCTTACCATCAGGCGGGATTGCATTCAAGCACTAGTATATATTATTAAAAAAAAACTCACCGTACGACAGGTCTTCCGATGGTGGAACGGAGATGGGGGAATTAAATCATGCAATTCCCTCGCACACTCACCAAAATCCATCCAATAGAATACGGAAAGGCTGGAAAGTATAGCATTACTATATTGATTAGCAAGGCTGGTTGGTAAAAGTATGTCTACTCTCTGGTTACGTGAAGAGACAACCAACCGCTTTCCCCAAAGGCTAACGTTTCAACCACAAACCTGTGTTCAAACGGCTCAAACATAGGTGGAGATCATAACTCCCAATATACATAGTTGTTATATTTGCGCCGTTTGAGGTTTTCTCCACCCGTAGAAAAAAAAATTATGTAAGTACTTACAATAGGCGTTCTAAATGTTGACGACCAATGACGTCTGCCACCATTACTCATGGAAATGGTCTAATTGAAGGACTAAATGCTGAAACCAGGCCCGTAACATAGAAGATAAACTTAAGTGGCAATTGGCCGGGCACATTGCCCGTAGGACCGATGCCCGATGGGGCCGACGGGTTCCTGAGTGGCGATCACGCACCGGAAGACGCAGCGTAGGGAGGCCCCCAACAAGATGGACCGATGACCTGTTGAAGGTTGCGGGAAGCCGTTGGATGCGGGCAGCAAAAGACCGGTCATTTTGGAAAGCCTTGGGGGAGGCCTTTGTCCAGCAGTGGACCTCTATAGGCTGAAGAAGAAGATGAAGAAGAACACTACGCACCGGAAGACATAGCGGGGGTAGGCCTCGGACAAGGAGGACTGACGGCCTGGTGAAGGTCGCAGGAAACCGCTGGATCCGCATCCAGCGGTTCCCCTCCCGCGGGGCGCAGGATCGGTCGTCCTGGAGATCCTTGATGCCTATGTCCAGCAGTGGACGTCTTTCCGGGACTCGTCGAGCTTCATCGCTCGGCGTTTTTCTGGCGGTCTCCACTGTTGATTCTGGCTTTCAGGAGTTGCAGTGGGTTGGGAACAGTGTGGCGGGTTTTGTCCCAATTAATAAAAGTGGACGTCTTTCGGCTGAAATGATGATGATGATGTATTTACTAAACTGATACTATTACTGACTAGGCGAGTATAGGGTTTTAGTGAGTGTAGAGACACTAACGGTCAGACTAGTCCATAAGTTTAAAGTCGCTCAGCGAGCTATGGAGCGGGCTATGTTGGGCGTCTCTCTGAAGGACGGCATCAGAAATGAGGTGATCCGACAGAGGACCAGAGTCACCGACATAGCTGAGAGGATTAGCAAGCTGAAGTGGCAATGGGCTGGTCACATATACCGCAGGACCGACAACCGTTGGGGTAAACGAGTCCTCGAGTGGAGACCGCGTCTCGGCAAACGTAGCGTGGGACGCCCTTGGGCGAGATGGAGCGACGACATCAAGAAGGTGGCTGGTAGTGGCTGGCGGAGAACTGCTCAAGATCGAGCTTGTTGGCGTGCCATGAAGGAGGCCTATGTCCAGCAGTGGACGAGTAGGGGCTGATGATGATGATGATGATGATGAGTGTAGAGAGGTAGGAGAAACAGGGTGTAAGGTCCACTCATCCTCCATAGAAAAGGGAAGATCCACTGACAACACTTGCACTACGGTTGATATCGGGAAGTTGAAAGAAAGAAAGAAAGAAAAAACGTTTATTTGCAGTAAACATGACGCAAAAGTTTACAAAAACACTAAAAATAAGACATAATTGAGGGAAACATGCGTCACATCTACGCAAAACGGCTGTCGCTCAGCATTATGCTGCGACTCTATGCAAAACAGAGCCCAGCGCTGGTTTTCAGCGAAAACCGGCGCCGACGTAAAGACGGAAGACATTGCAAGCTGCAGGGCTTCCGTGACGTCAGTGGCATTGTAGTTATCGCTACAATTATAAGATCAAGAAAAGTTATTTTTTGTGTTTCTAGCAAAATAATTATGCGTAAAAGGGACGTTAATTCAAATTATTATTTTACTATAAAGAACTGGTTCTCACAATTGTGCTTGCGTCGTCGGCGTCGGTAAATCAGTTATAAAGTATAATATAACCTGTTACAGACAGTGCGCAGTGGTGTCGATGTGCGCTCGGTGGTGACTACGGGTGGTGACTTGTGACCAGCATGAGGTGACCGGATTCAACAAAAATAAAATGTCGTCGCCGTTGTTACGACAAGTACATGTTTTTAATAATTTACTAACGTTACGGACAAAAACGCTTGGGAGTTTGGATTGCGCTGCGTCCAATTTTATTTTTGTTGTGTTTTTTGTATGTATATTGATATTCATGAATTTTATATGCCTGCTAGCTTTCCGCCCGCGGCTTCGCTCGCGTGGAGTTCGGTTATATCGCGCTTTTTAGATTTCCCTCGGGAACATCAATTTTTTCCGGGATAAAAGGTAGCCTATGTTCTTTCTCAGGGTCCAAAGATTGTCTGTGCCATATTTCATCAAAATCGGTTGAGAGGTTTAAGGGGATAGATACCCTCGAGCGGCCAAAAACGCTCATCTTTCAAAGTTTATTCCTCCAGAATGCCTTGATCAAAAATTTTGAAAAAAATATATTATAATCATAGATTCAAGCACAACATATTTAGTGTTTATTATTTTCTATACGGCCTATATTTACGTCAAAAGAAAAATATTTCTACACGGCGTTTTTTAACTTTTAAATCGATATTTCTCTTAAGGCGCTTAGACTTTTTTAAATATTCTTACTCGCAGTAACGTGTATCTGTAAGAGCTATAGAATCATAGTTCTATTTTAAAATTGATGAAATATTTAATAAGAAAAGTAATAAAAATGAGTGTCCGTACGAGTTTCCGCCTTGCGAGGTTCAGAGGGGCTCTATGCGGGACGCGGGCGCGGGTCGGCCAGCAGTCTCGCGCCAGCGCTCGTGAGAGGAGGCTGTGTCACTTTTTGCTCCGTGCACCCTTGGATACTAATGTAAAGACATGCTTCAGAAGCGTGGAAAATAATAACGTCGTAGTATGATCCAGTACAAGTCTGTTTAATTAATGATCAACAGCACAGACATCAGTAGCTTTTATACACCATTGAGTCAAAACACTAACGAATAGTCACAAAACTAATAGACAACGGAAACAGAAATTATCAGGTATTGAATAAAATTAAGAAAAAGTTAATAGTAACGCTAGTAATTGTCAATAATTGTGTACAGATATTTGGATTAACCTAAAATATCGAAAGTTGTATAGATTTATTTAGTTGAACAATGCTTGATTCAATAAATAAATATCCGATGGGCGGGAAGACTAATGCTCGATAGGATTTTATAATAAAAGTTGACGGTAATCGGAAGTTGCATCAACAATTCTAAAATTAATAAATTAATGACTGAAAGATCGGAAGTGTACTTCCAAGTGTGATTTTAGAATAAACTAAGGTTTTAAAATCCTCCCAAGTAATTTAAAGTAATCATAATAAATTTAAATTAACATAAATAATTACGCAATACGATCAAAATAAAATAATTATGAAACTAAGTATAGCTTCATAGATGAGCGGGAAGCGCAAGATGTAACACTAAGTACTTCGAGTGCAACGAAGTATTTTTAGTGATTTTGTGTATAATTATTGAATGTTTGCATTTATTGCCGCGCTGGAACGCTTTACGTGATTTTATATGATGTTTTATTTTGATACTAGCTTTCCGCACGCGGCTTCGCCCGCGTGGTGTTCGATTATATCGTGCTTTTCAGATTTCCTTCAGGAACACCAAATTTTTCCGGGATAAGAAGTACCCTATCTTTTAATCCGGATTTCTAACTTTACGTCTACAAAATTACAAAGCAATCGGTTCAGTAGTTACAGTGTGAAAGCAGAACAAACAAACAAACAAACTCACTTTCCCATTTATAATATTAGTATGATTCGGTTATATCGCGCTTCCAGATTCCTTCGGGTTAAAGTTATTTCTAAATAGGACATGCAATACCGGTTTACCGGTTTTCATTTTTACCGCCTTTTCTCCTTTCGTTTTTTTTTCGTAACTATAAAATTACCGGTAAAAAATATAAAACCGGTAATTTACCGGTTTTATGTTTTTGGGCAACGTTGTTCATTTATTCACGCAAACGTCAAACTTTCCATTATATGTAATGTTTGACACTTGACAGTAGCTTTCACGTAAGCGTTTGTGACGATTCGTGTCATTCATTAGTTTGTATAACTGTACTGTACAACGAGCTAGACGAACGTAGCCAGTCTTACTAGCTTGGCAGTGCAGGATTGAATACCGCATTGGTGGGGCCAGAGCACTTATCGGTAAACTAATCTGCTTCAGGGAATGTGATACTCGTCCTAGAGTGATACGCTTTGTAAGGCGGGTATTTTCAGGTACAAATACCAACCTACAGGATTATGCGACCCGTTTCAGAGAGCACATCTACTTCCTGAAGCAGAAAATGTACGGTACACCCAAAATCGCACTTTCTAAAACAATGAAAGGTGGGTTTATCCACCAGACCAAGGTGGCTGACACTTAACTTCTGGATGACGATGCCATGTGTTCATTCTGGCGCAGTATCTGTTTTGTGCCTGTCGCTTTTTTGGATCAAATGGTTTTCAAGATTGCACGCTCGCTTGAGTCTGGTTCGCTACCTCAGTTTCTAACAACTAGAGTAACCCACCTGCTCCGTAAATCAGGTAGCACTGCGGAACCCAAAAATTATAGGCCCATCACTTGTTTACCGACCATCTTTATAGTTCTTACATCCAATTTTAAAGTTAAAATTAACAAACATATTGACAGCAACTCATCATGTCTGCCTCTCAAAATGGATGTAGGAGCGGCTCCCGCAGTACTAAGGAGCTACTCCTTAATAACATGGCCATTACCCAACAAGTTCGTCGTTCCCAAAAAGATCTATCGACATGTTGAATAGTTTTTTTTTTTTTATATTGCCTTTCTCGCACACCAGCTCCTCAAATATGTAACAAATACTAGACTGAGTAATTGTACGGTTTTAGCTATAAACAAAACATTGTGAGGAGAAATAAATGAATAATAATTATTATTATTATATAATAAGGCCTATTATGACTTGGTGCCACATACAAGGCTCATGCAGGTGATGGAGTTCTATAAAGTTGATGCAACTCTGCACACCATCTTGATGACGTGTATGGCTAATGGAGGACGGTCCTTCGCTATCCTGGATATTGAGATATTCATGGGAATAGCGATCCGAGCCAGGTCTATTCCAGGGCGATACTTTGAGTCCACTTTGATTTTGCTTAGCCTTGAATCCTCTAAGTACACTGCTGGAGAATACACGTCTAGACTATCGGCTGAGGAGAGGTGATCAAGTTATATCGCACCTCCTTTACATGAGTGACTTAAAATTCATTGCTCCCCACAAATTTCAACTGAAGGAGCTACTGAAAATTACTTAAACTTTCAGTAGCGTTATCAGGATGGAATTTTGTGTGGATAAATGTGGGTCATGCATGTAAAGCGAGGAGAGATTGCGGCATCCATGGGAACCCAACTCAGGTTCCGTAAACCTTAGAGCGCTCTCTGCATCTGAAACCGTCGAATGCTTTATACCAGTAACATTGATACCCAACGTATCAATGTTACTGGTATGAAGCAATCGCTGAAGAAACGTTTCGCATCTCATATCCATCTTCACATCGCTGAAAAAAGTAATAAATAGTCTTCTATTAAGCGGAAATAAGGCCTTCAACGTTTGGATCATCCCGATTTTATGTACTCTTTCAGCATACTAAAATGGACTCGGTCGACACCCTGGATAGGAGGGTCCGTACGGTGCTGACTACAATTCAATTGCAACACCCACTGACATGTTATGAGGCTGTATTAGTGTATACCCCGCGAAAAAGTGAAAGTTGAAGCTTTTTAAATGTTAAGACCCTCCATAATCGCGAGATATGCAGGGAATATTTCCTAAAAACCGACGTGGGAATGCATCGAGATGTGGGCGCGGTTGACAAGGGACTCACTCCGCTCTCCTTGCATTGGCTAAAAAGAACTGGTGCAAGCCAGTATACCTACTTGACACTAAAGATCGCATGGAGGTTTAGCAAGCTACATTGAGGTTATTTCCGGGTTCTCCACGGGCATGATGTAGATTTACCAGCATCCGTTGGCTGGCCGCGTTTTGAAAATGAAAATTTACGCTTGACTGCGCCAAAGGAAACGTCATGGTTTTAAAAATTGTGTTTGTATGCTCATTTTAAGCAATATGTAACATGTTCACTACCATTGTACCTGGTATTAGGGGTCGCAAACCGGTATACCGAATTTCGAAAATACCGGAATACCGGGCCAAATTTAGGTCTTATTAATACCGGTATTCATTTTACAAAAACTGGGATATTCGGTATTTTCGGTTTTAGTAAAATAAATACAAAGAGATAAAGTTATGCTCTAATTCAAAATACGTGCGCGCAAATCACACGCCTTCGCTGGTTAAGCCCGATAGAACTCTGACTATTACGGCGAGAAAGAAAGCAGGTCTCTTTGCATCTCTCTTTGGTTACAATTCACGTCTTGATACTCTAGTAGTGCTACTCCTTGAATTTTCTTCACTTCGCCACTTCAATGCCCGAGGTTCGCATTAGAAACAAGGAGGTTCTGAGAGTACTGTGTCGTCTGGACGTGAATAAGGGTAGTGGACTAGATGGCATACCAGCGATTGTTCTAAAGGCGTGTTAGCAATTGTGCGCCCGAGTTGTCTCCTGTATTGACGCGCTTGTATCGATTCTCATTTAGAACTGGTGTAGTGCCCAAGTATTGGAAGCTTTCCAACGTGCAGACCGAGCCCAGAAACGAAAGTCGTGCCGATCCTTCCAACTGTCAACCGACTTCAATAACCTCCATACCCTGCTAAATTATGGAGCGTGTATTGAACTGTCGCCTCTTGACATATCTGGAAGGTATCGATTTCCTCAGTGACCAACAGTACAGGTTTCGCCGCAGTCGGTCAACTGGGGAACTACTAGTGTATGACACACACTTGTGAGGTGAGGCCCTCGAGAAAAATGCGGGAACGATTGCCATCTCCCTAGATGTCTCGAAGGCCTTCGACCGGCTATGGTACGCTGGCCTTTTGAGTGAGCTTCCAGCGTACGGAATTTATCCTGACCTGACTACCCAGTAAAAGACATCCTGACTGAATGGTCCCTCCGAGTCGCCGTCGACGGGTGCTCATCGGAGCTCATGTCGACTAATGCCGGTGTTCCTCCGGGGTCTGTTCTCTTGCATCTCTGTTCCTGCTGTATATAAACGATCTGCTGATGCCCGGTATCTATGAGTATGCAGATGACGGTACAGTTGTGGAGAGCAGATATCTGCTGGGTGGGGCTGGTAAGGAAGCAATCCGGTCCGAAAGAGGCTATGGTAGAGCATACGAATGTTGCACTACAGGCAGCCTCCGAATGGGGCGAAGCAAATCTTGTGGCATTCAATGCCTGCCAAAACACAAGCGTCTATTCACCGCCAAAAAGAGCCCGTTCATCTTGGCGCAGGTGCGTTTATGTGGTGTGGAGTACTGCCGCATTTGTTGGCTGATGCTGCAAAATGCCACCTGGAAACTTTGGATTCAGTGAAGAGACATACGAAGAGGCTAATTGGTGACCAAGATTTGGTTCAAAACGGTCTCCTAAGCCTGGAGTACAAGCTAAGAGTGGCCAGCCTGTCGGTGTTCTATAATCTATAGGATGCATTTTGGAGAGTGCACGAGGGCATTGCATGATTTAATTCCCTTTCTCCGTTCCATCATCGGACAACTCGTCGTACGGCGAGTATCCACGCTTATGTTGTTCACCCCTCTACAATCCGGACGAAGCGTTTGGCCTCGCCTTTTATACCGCGTACATCGACGGACAGAAACAATTTTCAAGCGACGGTATTTCAGTCTAACTACAATTTAAGTGTCTTCTAGGCTAGATTGAATAGGCTCTTAATAAACTACCGCGCTTTACCTTCAACGATTGCATCACTGCTTACCATCAGGCGGGATTGCGGTAAAGCACTAGATTATAATTATTATAAAAAAAAAAACGGCGATAGCCGATCTTCCCGCGCAATGATTATCGAACTAGCCTATGGTGTGGCGCGAACGATGCACGTGAGTTGAACTTAGTTGCGACCGACAAGTATCAAAATTTCTATTTCAACTATTTTCACGTCATTGCGTGTTTTGTTGGTGTTGTGGTTTGTTTTTGTTATCCACACACGGTTTTTTTCTTACTATTTCATTCTGCGCTTATGTAACTACTTACTAAGTATTCCTCCTTAACCTAACCTAACTTTATTATACTACATTTGCTAACTTTTGCTTAATCCCGAAAATATCAAAAATACCGGATTATCGGTATTGGTCTGGAGCCAATACCGAAAATGCCAGTTTTGCTTAAATGGTTCGGTATTGCGACCCCTACCTGGTATACTTACTTATTTTCTGCTTTAAGACTACCTAATCACATTATTAATATTTTTGAAAAAAATATATAAATTTATCGTTTTTACTGGTTTACCGGTAAAAATATTTCAATTATCGTTTTTTACCGGTAAAATAAAAATTACGCTAATTGCATGCCCTATTTCTAAGGCCACACCCTGTTCATTCCTCCAATAAAAATTAAGAACATCTCAAAAAAAATCGTCAAGTTTTTGCTAAGTCCAAAACAATAATATTTTCCTTCCCTTAAAAAATATATAATTGATACTTGTAATTTAATCCGTATGAAACTTGATTAAATTTCTCCAATTTTTTTTCTAGTAGGTAAATCAAAACAATTTCTTTTTTTCATTCTTTAAGTTCATTAGTCTCAGGTGTTCATTACCTAAAATATGGTCAGCTAAATTTTTAAACAATATGTATTCTAAATAAAATGCACCTATTTAAGTCTGACCTGTGAGTTTTATTTAGATGATGGAGTTTCAGGGATTTTCTTTTAAGTCCTGGTAAGTATCAATGGGAATTATACCAAAAACGCTAAATGCTAAATAATAACTATAAATAAAAAAGAATAAACCGGTTCCCATTTTGCATTAATCATTTTTATAAATTAATATTTGTTTTCCCTTTTTTAAATAAAAAAAATCCCTGCAACGCAGTATCGAAAACAACATAATAAAAGTAATTACCTAATATGTTTCACTTTAGGGCATGAGTTTTGATACCACGTAATTCTATATTAGGTACTTTTTAGACAGAATAGTATACTTTATAGACATGGTATGGCATTCTACGTTTGTTGCGAGACGTCCGCGCTCGAAGCAAGCGAGTAGGAAATGTGCACGTAAATATGATGCGGGGTGCGCGGGGCTTTCTGCCTAGCCCCGCCCAGATGCGCAAGGTCATCGTCGTTACTAATCGCCTTAAGCGGGAAAGCGTAACAAACAGACAGACAGACAGAGTTACTTTCGCATTTATAATATTAGTATGGATATAACGAAATTTGTTTATTTAGTAAAGTGTTATTATAATAATATTGTGAGGACAGAGTGCGACATATTATATTTAAACAAAAATGTGTTCTTTTTTCCTTTCTTCCGTTAATTTACTGTATCCATAGATACTATAGATACTTAGATACTAATATTATAAATGAGAAAGTAACTCTGTCTGTCTGTCTCTCGGTCTGTCTGTCTGTCTGTCTGTTACGCTTTCCCGCTTAAACCTCTCAACCGATTTTGATGAAATTTGGCACAGATAATCTTTAGACCCTGAGAAAGAACATAGGCTACCTTTTATTCCGGAAAAATTGATGTTCCCGAGGGAAATCTAAAAAGGGCGATATAACCGTACTCCACGCGGGTAAAGCCGCGGGCGGAATGCTAGTTTTACTATAAATATGTGGCCTATCTTAATGTTCTTTCTTTGGTATTGTACGTTAAATCGAGATTACTAACCATTTGTAAAAATGCCAACAAGTACCTTGCACATTTACCGCCTTATTCATAAACGTTGCTTAAAGTTAACTAATGATTAGCGATTGTTTAACCATACATTTATAACCTTTGCACGTCACTGAACTTTAATCATTGTTTATGAATAAACCCCTTAAACACTATGGTATTTATTTATAAATGATGATGAAGGGTAACTAAAATTAATGCGGCAAAAACGCATGGTTGAAAGTGAAGGATTAGTATTTCTGTTAGATCCCCAGCACTGTGATCCCGCCTGTTTCTAGTACCTTCCTAAATCGCACTATTAGTGACTCGCAATCACTCACTCATTGTGGATATACCCTAAATAGGCCAGGGAAGCTTATATCGTGTGATCGTCGCAGAAAAAGAAAGTTAGATTAGATTATTAGGAATTTGAATTAGTATGTATGTAGCCACTTTTTTGAAAGTTGTGAATTTCTTTATTAGTCTAATATATTCATTAATGGGTATAAAAACTTATTTTTTTATGTTATTATATAAGTATTTTCCTATATAATAACATCGTTACGGGTTGTTGGAGCCCTCCAAAGTCCAACAATTGGTCTAACTGCAATGCTTCGATGTCACCTTCGGGTTGTGGAGGTCAGACGGCAGTCGCTTAACGGAAAATGTAGAAGTTTAGCCATATCAGCAGTTAGACTGGTAAAGCGGACCCCAGACTCCAATGCTGGAAAAGCTTCGGATGCGACTGGGATTAACGCTGAGATGATGATGATGATAAGTATTTTCCTATATGGGATCTACATGAGGATTTCTGACGGATTTAAGTAGACAAAACCGAGTCGGAGCTAATTCCAGACAATCGACCACAATCATCGGAATCAGAGAAAGAGTTCTCCGTGGCGCAGCGATCAACACGCCTGCCTGCGACGTGGAGGCCCCGTCGATCCCCGGCCAGGTCATGATGGAAAACGATCTTTTCCTGATTGGTCTGGGTCTTGGATGTTTATCTATACAATATGATACATACACAACGAAACTGATGGAGGCGACGAGGTCGCTGCGGTTTGGGAAGATGAGATTTGTGTCTAAGAGATGGCAGACGATGGTACCTTACTTCTGAACATTTTTATTGAAGAGTTCGTAGTTCTGTGTATGTTTTCCGAACACCTTTATACAATCAACTGCCTACCACTTACGTGACATAATCAGCCTAAAATGTCCCCACTCCTGGCACACTGGCCTCCTCTAGATGAGAGAGATTGACTCATAATCTACCACGCGTGATCAGTTCGGGTTGGTAGATGTCACATGTCTTAGAAGTCTTGGCTCTAGGACATGACGGTTTCCTCAGGATGTTTTCCTTCACCGTTTGAGAGCAGTGGTCGAGTCCACCTAGATAACATAAACCCTATAATGTTCTTGGTAGGTTATGCCTTTGTAAAAAACATACTCCCAAACCCAGCCTTACGGACTACCTGTATTCCAGTCATGGACGATGTCAGCGGTGCTGATCAACATGTTCGGTCAGGGCCTGGTGCTCAGCTTTCCGTCCAGCCTGCTGCCAGCCCTCAACCAACCGGACTCACCCATCAAAGCTGACCTTCACACCGCATCTTGGCTAGGTAAGATATCAAATTTTATGTCTGAAAAACGTGTCACGAGGACTTGTTTGTCAACTGGCGAGCGCTTGCGAGTTCCTTCCTTCCTTTTGCATTTAGCATATTAATAGGAAGGAAGTTAATTAAAAGGATGGTAGTATACGATCAATCAAATAATAATTATCAAATATGTCGGATATTAACAGTAAACACATGCGTCTTATATGTTTGATCATGTTTAACTCATTGTGTTTATCATGTACAATATTCATCATTAAAAGCGTGTGTTGGGAGGCTTTTTTAATTTATTTAATGCGATATTTATAGACTGTATACAACATGTAATGTAATTAACGCACATCCTCAAACAACCCAATTAGAATATAATGTTATAATCATAATAGGTAATTAATATCAGTAAATTATAATCATACAATACAATACGTGGCGGCCCCGGATTTTCGATCCCCGGCCAGGTCATGATGGAAAACGATCTTTTCCTGATTGGCCTGGGTCTAGGATGTTTAGCTATATATTATGTATGTATCTATTATAAATATAGTATCGTAGAGATAGTATCCCATAACACAAGTCTCGAACTTACTTTGGGGCTAGCTCAATCTGTGATTTGTCAGGTACATACACTGAATTTTTAATTTAACATGTATATGCATTGTTATTCATTAAATTAGTGATCCCAATTCTTGGAGTAATACGGTTTATTTTTCTTTATTTTGTATTAAATGATTAAATTTTTATGAATACAAGTAAAACTGCGATTTTATTTGATTGTAAAAACAATAATTTCCGTAGTTTTCCTTATTTTTAGGTTTAAAAAAAACTTATTGTAGCGAGTAGGCAAGTAAAACTCCTACACTAGAACGCAGCATAAAAATCACGCCACCTTTGGGCCCCGCCTCCAAGATAAGGATTTTGTCCAGGTGTGCATCGGAAAGCGCACACATAGACGGCCGGCACCTACGATCCTTTTGTCTAGGACAATGACGCTCGCGCAAGGAAGCCGCTCACAACGATGACGTAATTTGTTTACTCGTTAGTATAAATACTGCAACATAATGAAGTTCCTAACACACATTACATTTCTGTTTACCTGCCTAACTGTACTCTGTCATATTATATAATTAAATCATAATATTCAGTTTTATACCGTCTCGCTGTTTGTTATTAAACCGACACCCTATCAAGCTGCTTATCCACTTGCTAGTGCTCGCAAAGTAAGTGGGCTAGGAAGGCGTATATCAATTGCGCACCTACCCCGCTTCATTGGTGACCCCGATTCCGTTGACAAGAGGAGAATATGGAGCCTAGTAAGGACAAATTGGAGCCAAGCAGAGAAACGGACGTATTCCAGGAAACGTGTCGAGTTGGAGTAAGGACACCGACGTTCAACCCTGCTGACCCGGTACTATGGTTCGCCCAATTAGAAGGACAGTTCGCGCTATCAAATATAACGACGGACTCAACCAAGTTTTACTTCGTCCTGTCACAGCTGGAACCACAACATGCCGCGGAGGTTAGAGACCTGGTCGTTACTCCACCAGCAACAGGAAAGTATGAGAAGCTGAAGGCAGAATTAATCAAGAGGCTATCTGCATCACAGGAGCGCAAAATTAAGCAGTTAATAATGCACGAAGAACTTGGTGACAGAAAACCATCACAGTTCCTGCGCCACTTACAACACTTGGCCGGACCGTCAGTCCCAGCAGAATTTATCAGGACAATCTGGTCAAGTCGGCTTCCCACCAACCTGCAAACCATCGTCGCGACCCAGTCAACCATGCCGCTGGAAGACGTAGCCGAATTAGCGGATCGCATAAATGATATCGTGCCAGTAACCGAGCAAGTAGCAAGTACCAGTACTCGCCCACCAGTACCCACATCGATCGATCCACAAAACACTGCTATGGACACACTAACAAAAACCGTAGCAGAGTTAAGTCGAAGGTTGGAGAGCATGAGCATGGAGCTGCGCGGCTATCGTCGCTTTCAGTCAAGAAGATCCAGCCATGGTTCACAGCACCGTTCCCGCTCTCGTTCAAATTCCAGACCGCCAGATCACCCGCTATGCTGGTACCATTATCGGTTTGGTGATAAAGCGCGGAAATGCACACAACCGTGCAACTACAGCAAGCAGCCGGTAAACTCCAATGGCAGCCATTAGTGGCGGTACAAGACTGCCTAGCTTTAACTAGCCGCCTGTTCATCACGGATCGCAAGACAAAGATACAATATCTTGTAGATACGGGTTCAGACCTGTGTGTATTCCCGCGATCCGCTGTTCGGGAGCCACGCTACAAGACCAAATACGAGTTGTTCGCAGCAAACGGAACAATAATAGCCACGTACGGTTACTTATCACTCACTCTGGACTTGGGCCTTCGTCGAGCTTTTGCATGGCAGTTCACAGTTGCGGACGTATCAAAACCCATAATCGGCATCGACTTCTTAGGTTACTACAACCTACTTGTTGACTGCCGCAATCAACGGTTAATCGACAACATCACTGCACTAACAGTTGCTGCAACGTCACGAAAAACATCCGAGGCTATATCATCAGTCCGCACAACTACAGAAGGCACAGATTACCAACAACTGCTAAGAGAATATCCAGATCTCACACGTCCAGCTGGTAGGCCAAGAAACATAAAGCACAACACAGTGCACCACTTACATACTACGGCAGGTCCACCAGTATACGGACGCCCTCGCCGCCTTGACCCTGACAGATTAAAAATAGCCAAGCGGGAGTTCGAAGAAATGCTGCAGCAGGGAACAGCGCGCAGATCTGAAAGCGCTTGGTCGTCGCCACTTCATCTAGCACGCAAAAAGAACGATGGTTGGAGGCCGTGCGGAGACTACAGAGCTTTGAACGCACGTACGATACCAGATCGATATCCAGTTCGGCACGTGCAGGACTTTGTGCACCAGCTTGTAGGGAGCACAGTCTACTCCACTGTCGATTTGGTTAAAGCCTACAACCAGATACCTGTCGCAGAAGAGGATATTAAAAAAACCGCTATAACGACCCCCTTTGGACTGTTCGAATTCCCGTTCATGACATTCGGACTTCGCAATGCTGCGCAGACTTTTCAGCGGTTTATGGACGAAGTGCTCCGAGGCCTTGACTTCTGTTATGCCTACCTGGATGATATCTTAATCTTCAGCAGCAGCGTTATTCAGCATAAACAGCATCTCAGGCAACTATTTGGGAGGTTATCACAGTACGGAGTACTGATAAACGCAAGCAAATGCGCATTCGGACAAGCGAAAGTGAGTTTCTTGGGCCACGACGTTTCAGCAGCTGGAATAAGACCCCTAAATACAAAGGTCCAAGCTATCCAGGACTACCCGGTACCCAAAAACATCAAAGACCTTAGAAGATTTCTTGGGATGATAAACTTTTATCGAAAATTCCTACCAGCAGCCGCTTCTATACAGGCACCTTTAAACAAAATTTTAACAGGCCTCAAGATAAAGGGAACACAGCCAATAAAATTGGAACCGGAGCAACTGGACGCTTTCAACAAATGTAAGCACAGTCTATCAGAGGCAACACTGCTAGTCCATCCAGACTCAACGGCCGAGCTCGCAATACAGACAGACGCCTCAGATACGGCCATCGGTGCCGTATTACAGCAAAGGCAGGGTCAAGAGTGGCAACCTTTGGCATTTTTCTCCAGAAAACTGAGCCCAGCACAGACAAAGTACAGCCCATACGATCGTGAGCTTTTAGCTATATACGAAGCAATACGGTACTTCAAGTTCATGGTTGAAGCGAGAACGTTCACAGTTTTTACCGACCACAAACCACTGACATTTGCATTTAGCAAGCCACGTGAAAACTGCTCCCCACGTCAGTACAGATATTTAGATTTTATCAGCCAGTACACAACAGATATAAAGTTCGTGGCTGGCAAAGACAACGTGGTAGCAGATACTTTATCGCGCATTTACATCATCAATTCACCAGTAGATTACCAGTCCCTGGCCAGAGAACAAGAGACCGATGCCGAACTCCAAGACCTCCTACAAAATGGCTCCAACCTGAAATTGAAGAAAATCAAACTGCCGGAGGCCGCAGTTGAGGTGTACTGCGACGTCGCATCGAGGACCCGCCCATTCCTCGTCAAACAGTTTCGTAAACAGGCATTCCATACCCTACACGACTTGAGTCACCCTGGTGGTAAAGCAACTGTCCGTTTAGTATCGGAAAGATATGTATGGCCCGGCATAAGACGCGATTGCCGACAATGGGCCAAGGAATGCGAAGCATGCCAACGAAGCAAAGTGTCCAGACACACGTCAGCACCTTTGACAGCTTTCGAGACGCCTTCAGCACGGTTCCGCCACATTCACATGGACTTAATTGGTCCTTTACCATTATATTCTGGCTACAAGTACTGCCTCACCGTAGTAGATCGCGTGACGCGATGGCCAGAAGCATACCCGTTGCAAGACATCACCGCGGAGACCTGCGTAGCCGCTTTGACGTCAGGGTGGATCGCGCGTTTTGGCAGCCCGGAACACATCACCACCGACCGGGGCAGGCAATTTGAATCCCACACCTTCAAAGAACTCGCTGCCTTAATCGGGGCATCACACCACCTAACCACAGCTTACCATCCCGCAGCAAATGGCCTGGTGGAAAGGCTACACCGCCAACTGAAAGCCGCCATCACATGTCACACATCACATCATGTCACATGTACTATGTCTAAAGGAAACAGTTAACTATTATGTAAAGCGCAAGACACCTGTGTATGCCTGTTTCTTGGATTTGTCCAGGGCTTTTGATCGTGTGTCTTATAATAAGCTTTGGGCAAAGCTAAGAAACTTAGGTGTGCCGGGTGATCTAATTGATATGTTGAGTTTCTGGTACAACAGCCAACGAAATGGTGTAAAGTGGGGTAATGTATATTCTGATGAATACTCTTTAGAGTGCGGTGTTAGGCAGGGGGGTCTGACTTCTCCTCGATTGTTTAATATATATATAAACCAGTTAGTTGAGGAGCTTAGCAGTACACATGTCGGTTGCCACATTGATAATATTTGTGTGAATAATCTTAGTTATGCAGACGATATGGTGCTGCTGAGCCCCTCAATTGGTGGTCTTAGAAAGCTGTTAAGATTATGTGAAACCTATGCACTTGAGCACGGCCTGGAGTATAATGTGAGTAAGAGTGAGTACATGCTATTTAAATGCAAAAGTAACTCCTTTAACGTCGAACCATCCTCTTTCACACCACTTTTGCTCAATGGAATGCCTCTAGGTCGAGTTACAAGATTTAAATATTTAGGACACGTGATGACAGAAAATGCTAGTGACGAGGAGGATATTGAGAGGGAGCGCAGGGCGCTGTCGGTTCGTGGTAATATGCTGGCACATAGGTTCGCTAGGTGTACGGCGCCTGTCAAAATTACGCTGTTCAAAGCGTATTGTCAGGCGTTTTACACCTGTGGCTTGTGGGCCAGCTTTACACAGAGGGCCTATAGCGCCTTGCGTGTCCTTTATAACAACATTTTCAGGTCACTGTTCCGCCTCCCTCGATATTGTAGTGCATCTGGCATGTTTGCCGACGCGAGCGTTGACGGCTTTCACGCGTTGATGAGGAAGAAAGTGGCGTCGGTTGTAAGGCGGGTTCGGGGGAGTCGGAACGGTGCCCTTAAATGGATAGGAGAGAGAACGGACACTGTTCTTCTGAAGAGGTTCACTGAACTTCATATTCGGGGGTTTGATAAGCCCTTTTTGTAGTGTCTAGTGATGTGCACATTTTATTAATTATTATTTTTATTATTTATTATTAGTTATTATTTTTTATTATGGACTTTTGTTTTGTCTGAAAATAAACGATTATTATTATTATTATTATAAATAAATTGCGACGTTGCCGTCTTTCATGTTCGCGTGTACAGTGTGTTTCTTTTACATGTCAATTTAAAATTTTTATTGAATATTTTCTTATTGGAAAAATTTTTAAAACATTTTGTTTTCGAATGGAAATATTTTTTTTAGAATGTATGTATGCTATACTATTTCGGGTTAACGGGAACGCCCTCTGTTAGTTAACATACTGTATAGTGCTTAATGGGTGTTATATACCTGAAATAAATGAAAATGAATTAATTATGAGTGATTGCAATAATTCAAAACTGAAACACTCCCACGTTTTGCGCTAGCAGAGCCGCGGGCTATAGCTTATTGTGGCTTCAATTATTCGTCTTTATTTGACTGTACTTTTTAAGTGCGAACGAGTTGACGAAAAAAACGGGTAAAATGGGAAGGTACCAACCATTTTGACGCTTACCAACACGAGGATTTTTTATTGTTTTTACGAAACAATTTGTGTATTTTTGTTTTAACAGAAAGTAGGTAGGTACAGACATGGAGCAAATATAGGTACAGAGCATATAATGTTGTATTTGTCCTGACAAATTAGACAGCGGCGCCTGACGTAAATGGATGTTTATTTTTAGTCGCCATGTTTTTTATGATGCCTAAAATGTCAATGGGTTTTTTTGACGGGAAAGCTTAGATGAGTGTCACGCGGATTTTTTATTGGTCTTTAAAAAAATATTTATTGTGTCGTTTACTAAATAAAAGCGCGTGATTTATGTAAGTAGTAAAAAGTGCATTCAGTAAATCCATACTTCTATACTAATACTAATATAGGTATAAAGCTGAAGAGTTTGTTTGTATGTTTGTTTGTTTGTTCGCGCTAATCTCGGGAACTACTGGGCCGATTTGAAAAATTATTTTTTTTGGATAGCCCATTAATCCAGGAAGGCTTTAGGCTATATAACATCACGCTGCGACTACAATAGGAGCGGATCATAACTAACTCCACGCGAACGAAGTCGCTGGCGGCCGCTAGTAATATTATAAATGCGAAAGTAACTCTGTCTGTCTGTTACGCTTTCCCGCTTAAACCTCTCAACCGATTTTGATGAAATTTGACATAGACAATCTTTAGACCCTGCGAATTCCACGTAGGCGGAGCCGCGGGCGGAAAGCTAGTTATATTAATAAAGAACATTGAAATATCGCAGCATAGCGGCCACATCATGACTTTGTCTCAAACCTACCTCATGGACAGTTCACGCGGCCGTCTTTTTCAAATGTCATTGGCGACATCCGCCATTATTGTGAAATAAAATTTTCAAAGAATTTCTATAATTTGTTACACGTGTTATTGGCAAAATTGTGGTATCTATTCCACAGAGGCCATTGACAAAGAGTTGAGGTTGAATCTCACCTTGAAAGAAGAAGAAGAAGAAAATGTCAATGGAGTGTTTTCTGACAGGACCAAAAAAAAATAACAATGTCAAAGAACACTCTTGGCCCCGTTTTAAACCAATTAATGTTTTCTAGCGATATTGTTACTGTAACCTCATTAATACCGTAATGATAAATTTAGTGTCGTGGTGGCCTATTGGTTAAAACATCAGCCTCTCAAGTATGAGTGCGCGGGTTCGATTCCAGGTCAGGCAAGTACCAATGTAACTTTTCAAAAGTTATTAAGTAGGTACTTTCTAAGCACATCTTGGACACCAATGACTGAAGGTGAAGAAACAGTTAAAAGAGTGTCCATGGAGTTTCTTGCCCGTTCTTCTCCATAGGTACCTACTCTTTGGAATGGGCGACTAGCTTCATCTTATGGACTGACCGACCTTCTGACAATTTAAAACTGCCTGTAACTGGTTTATTTGATATAAATGATTTGATTTGATTTGAAGGAAAACATCTTGAGAAAACCTGAACTTTAAGTCTGAAATCGCCAACAAGTATGAGCAAGCGTGGTGATTATGCTCAATCCTTCTCTGTATGAGAGGAGTCCTGCGCCCAGCAGTGGGACGATAAAAAGGTTGATGATGAATAATTTTCGC
The DNA here is from genome assembly GCA_017933935.1 of Sesamia nonagrioides. Taxonomy (NCBI): domain Eukaryota; kingdom Metazoa; phylum Arthropoda; class Insecta; order Lepidoptera; family Noctuidae; genus Sesamia; species Sesamia nonagrioides. The sequence continues at coordinate 101,100 of JADWQK010002245.1, forward strand.
ATCTTCGATCATCGATAAGAAATAACGTTGATTAAGTCCGTATTAAAATTTACTGACGCAAGCACCTTTAGATCTACACTCTGTCAACTAATAGAATTCCAATTTTATTACTAAAGCACTAAGGTTCAAGTTTGATTGGAAAATTTGACAGTCTCTACGAACGTGTTTACAGTTAATCTAATCATGTAATGTGTCATCTCGTATGCATTTTTTATGATATGTACACTTGCATGTTTAGGCTGATACAGCAATCTTATCGTAATCAAAATTCTCAAATCGACATTCTGTGATGTTTTTCGTTTAATGCCTATTTCTTCAGATATTATGTAAGTATTCAATGCATTATCATTTTATTCTGAACTAGCTTTCCGCCTATGGCTTCGCCCGCGTGGAATTCGGTTATGCCGCGCTTTTTAGATTCCTCATTTTCGGGGATTAATTATCGTAACATTTAGCTTCGAAGTTTACAAGTGAATATTCGTTTACAATATATTATATTGTTTTAAACGACACACAGCGCTACCTATCACGGAACTGGTATGAAGCTAATAATAATTTTGTTTTCCCTCGGGAATATCAACATTTTCCGGTATAAAAAGTATCCTTTTATTCAATCCGGACTTCTAACTTTACGTCTGCAAAATTTCAAAGCAATCGGTTCAATAGTTACAGTGAAAATGCAGAACAATCTATAACTGTATCCTTGGAGTGTACCGACCGCCTCAGCTTTTGGGAGTTGAGATTTCGAACCTTAACTTTGGGTGGTTCATTGAGTTCAAGGCCAAGGTCACCAAGGCAGCTTCTAATGATGTACAAAGCACAGGTCCGTTCGTGTGTGGAGTACTGCAGCCACATTTGGGCTGGTGCTGCTAAGTGTCACCTGGCCACTTTGGATTCAGTGGAGAGGCGTGCGAAGAGGCTTATTGGTGACCCTGATTTAACTCGAGACGGTCTCCAAAGCCTAGAGCACAGGCGTAGAGTTGCCAGCCTATCGGCGTTCTATAGGATGCATTTTGGGGAGTGTGCGAGGGAATTGCATGATTTAATTCCCCCATCTCCGTTCCACCATCGGACGACCCGTCGTGTGGCGAGTTTCTACCCTTACATTGTTAACACCACTAAGTACGATGCGGACAAAGCCTTTCGCCTCCTCTTTTATACCGCGTACATCAAGGCTAGAGTGAATAGGCTCTTAATAAACTTGTGCGCTTTACCATCAACGATTGCGTCACCACCAAAGAGATTTGTAAATATAATTTTAATGTCTTTGGTCACCACTTACCATCAGGCGGGATTGCGGTCAAGCGCTAGTTTATAATTAACACAGGTATACAACGTGTTCTGATAGGGATGCATGTAAGAAAAAGACATGTTGCGCCGACCCCAAATAAATTGGGATAAGGGCAGGAGAATGATGAGGTATACAACGTGTAACAAACTTTTTGGTCCCTTGCCAAATCGGTTGAGGCGAACTTCTGTCGGCCCTCACTGCCTCCGCTGGTTAGGCCTGATGGAACACTGGCTCATACGGCGAGAGAGAAAGCAGGTCTCTTTGCTTCTCTCTTTGCCCATAATTCGCGTCTTGATACTGGCAGTGCTACTCCACCTAATTTACCTCATTGCGGAGCTTCAATGCCTGAGGTTCGCATTAGAAACAAGGAGGTTCTGAGAGTACTGTGTCGTCTGAACGTGAATAAGGCTAGTGGTCCGGATGGTATACCAGCGATTGTTCTTAAAGCATGTGCGCCCGAGTTGTCTCCTTTTTTTTTTTTTTTTTTTAAATCCTCATAGGATGTCCGCCGCCCTAGGGTGGGCGACGGGGTCTGTCAGACTTTTACTGACTAAAACCACCCCGGTGTCTCTTCTATCACGAGCGCGCGTGGGGCCGCGGGAGTCTAAATTCTTCCGCAGCCCCACACTCTCGTGCTGGCCCGGTCTGTCCGGGCCTCGTCTCCGGCACGGGGTAGTGGGGTGTTAAGCTACCCCGTGCATCGCCTCAGAGGCGCGCGCTGACACTCGCGCGCGCCTCCGCCTCGGGGTCCATCGAATAGGGGGCGGGGACTTCCCCATGTCCCTCGCCCCTGGACCCATTCATGGGGGGCAGGAGAGGGCGTTATCCGCCCTTCTTCGGCGCCCGGTGCGTCTTCTGCGGCCCGGGAAGGGAGTTGAGATCTCCCTCTCCCGTTCCGTAGCTTCCTTCTGCGACATCACGTCCTCGCAGAAGGACACCACCGCGTCCCACGACTCTGCGCTGCCGGCTATCCTCCGCACTACTGCCGGCAGCGTCAGGTCACCTCCTACTTCATTTGTGAGGACACGGCGCTGCTCCTCCCAAGCTACACACTCGGAGAGCGTGTGCTGCGCCGTGTCCTCCCCGCATTGGACGCAGTGGTGGCACCGAGCGTCCGGCTCCCTGCCTAGGCGACACAGGTACTTGCCGAAGCAGCCGTGCCCCGACAGCACCTGAGTCACCCTGAACGACAGGGAGCCGTGGCTTCTCCCGAGCCAGTCGTCGAGTACTGGCCGGATCGCCTCGACGGTAGCGAGGCCGGCGGTAGGGCGCATAAGCCTCTGCCGCCAGTCCGCCACCAGGACCTGACGGAGCTCCTCTCGGCGCAGCTCGATCTGCCACTGCGCCGGACTGGAGCCCCGTGTCCGCTCTTCCTCGCGCCATCGGTACAGTGACGCGAGTACTTTCGCCTCTAGGTCCCAGTGCGGGGATCCGGCCAGGACGCAAGCCGCCTCGTAGGAAATCGTGCGATACCCGCGGACGACCCTGACGGCCATCGCCCTCTGCGGCTTGCGCAGAATGGCGAGTGTTCCGGCTGTCAGGTCCATCGCCCACACAGGGGCCCCATACAGGGCCATGGACCGCACGATCCCCACGTATAACCGCCTACAGGCGGCGCTCGGGCCCCCCATGTTGGGAAGCAACGTTGACAGCGCGCCCGAGTTGTCTCCTTGCATCGACGCGCTTGTATCGCCTCTCATTTAGGACTGGTATAGTGCCCAAGTCCTGGAAGCTTGCTAACGTGCAGCCCGTGCCCAAGAAGGGTAGTCGTGCCGATCCTGCCAACTATCGGCCGATTTCGACTCGAGAAGAATGGGGAAGCGATTGCTGTCTCCCTTGATGTCTCGAAGGCCTTCGACCGGGTATGGCTCGCTGGCCTTTTGAGTAAGCTTCCAGCGTACGGCATTTCCCCTAGCCTGACTGGCTGGGTAAAAGACTTCCTGACTGAACGGTCCCTCCGAGTTGTTGTCGACGGATGCTCTTCTGAGCCCATGACAACTAATGCCGGTGTTCCTCAGGGGTCTGTTTTCTCTGCAACTCCGTTCTTGCTGCATATTAACGATCTGCTGATGCCCGGTATCTACGGGTATGCAGATGACAGCACAGTTGTAGAGAGATACCTGCCGGATGCTCGGGCTAGTTGATACCACTGCGACCCGGACGAAGCGTTTCGCTTCCTCTTTTATACCGCGTACATCGAGGGACTGGAACAATTTGCCAGCGACGGTGTTTCCGTCACATTACAATTTGAGTGTCTTCAAGGCTAGAGTGAATAGGTTCTTAATAAACTAGCGCGCTTTACCATCAATGATCGCATCACTGCTTACCATCAGGCGGGATTGCGGTCAAGCGCTTGTTTATAACTATAAAAAAAAAAAAAAAGTAGGGAATCAATCCGGTCCGAAAGGGAGGCCATGGTTGAGCGAACGAGTGTTGCACTGTAGGCGGTCTCCGAATGGGGCAATGCCAATCTTGTAGCATTCAATGCCGCCAAAACACAGGCGTGTCTTTTCACCGCCAAAAGGAGCCCGTTCACCTTGGCCCCTACTTTTCGGAATGTGTCCTTGGAGTGTTCCAACCGCCTTCAGCTTTTTGGAGTTGAGATTTCCTCGAACCTTAACTTTGGGCGGTTCATTGAGTCCAAGGCCAAGGTGGCTGCCAGGAAACTTGGCGTTATCGCAAAGGTCCGGCAGTACTTCACACCTGGGCAGCTTCTAATGTTATACAAAGCACAGGTCCGTTCGTGTGTGGAGTATTGCAGCCACATTTGGCCTGGTGCTGCCAAGTGTCACCTGGCCACTTTGGATTCAGTGGAAAGACGTGCAAAGAGGCTGATTGGTGACCCTGATCTAACTCGAGTTGGTCTCCAAAGCCTAGAGCACAGGCGTAGAGTAGCCAGCCTTTCGGTGTTCTATAGGATGCATTTTGGGAGTGTGCGAGGGAATTGCATGATTTAATTCCCCCATCTCCGTTCCACCATCGGACGACCCGTCGTACGGCGAGTTTCCACCCTTACGTTGTTAACACTACTACGATCCGGACGAAGCGTTTCGCCTCCTCCTTTATACCGCGTACATCGAGGGACTGGAACAATTTGCCAGCGGCGGTGTTTCCGTCGGACTACAATTTGAGTGTCTTCAAGGCTAGAGTAAATAATAATAATAATAATAATAATAATAAACGTTTATTTTTTCCACCACATAATTAAACATAAGTTTAACACAAAATTAAGTATACATATATGATATAACGATGTAGTGGAAACTGGAGCCTGTACTAGGACAACCTGTGTTACAGGTCTCCAGGCCTCCTGACTACACGGTCGTGTCACAACTAATCCAAACGTATACTAGTAATAGTAATAGATGACAAAGACTAAGGGATGACAGAAAATTGAAGATGCAAAAATGAAAACACAAAATAAATAATTATGTAATTTAAAAGATTATACAGCAAACGAGGGCATGTTCGTGTCGATGTTTGAGTGATGATGATAGAATGAAGTTTAACGGGAGCTGTATTGAGTTAACAATAAACTTTCAGTTTTGTTGTAATTAAGCGTTTGCAGCCAAGTATTAATTTTCTTTTTAAAAGACATTATAGGGAGTGAGAAAAAGTTCAGAATTTTGTTAAGACTATTGTATAGGTGAGGGCCTTGGAAACAGGGAAATCTTCTTGTAAAAGAGCACTTGCAGCGGAAGGGTTGGCAAACCTTGTCTATGCGTCTTGTGGTGATTATTTCATAAGAGGTTCTTTGATGCTGATATAGTAGTACATGCAGTACAAATAATTGTCTGACTGTAAGGACTTTACAGCTCCTATATAGCTCTTCAGTTGGGAAGAGGATGGACCGAAAGGTACTAATTTTCAGAACGGCTCTCTGAGCTCGTTCGAGCTTCAAAAGTACCGTTTTGGGTGCACCACCCCAAGTGCATATACAGTACGTTAAGAGAGACTGACAGAGAGCAAAATATGTACACCTAATAATATGAGGTTCTGCGATGTGGCGAAGACTACTAAAGACAAAAATCAGCTTTCTGATTCTTTTGGTCAGTAGTTCTATATGAGGCGCAAAGCCCAGACCATCATCAAGAGTCACACCTAGATATTTGAGGGTTCGACAACGTTCTAATTCTGGGCATGTACATGTCGCAGTGCCAGACAGTAAACATGAGTGCGCTATCAAAGCGTATGAATTTGGAGGTTGAATCGAATTTCGTAAGCTGTACGTAAGAATTTTAGTTTTGTCGGTATTGATTGTGAGAATGTGTCTGTTGAGCCATTGCAGAACACGATTTAGCCCTTTTTGTGCAGAATCAAAGGTGTCATCCCAAGTGACACCCGAGAAGGTAAGAACGGTATCATCAGCAAACGCCACGATTCTTCCACTCTCCAGACTCAAATTACAGAGTTGATTGACGTAAATAAGAAACAAGGCGGGGCCAAGCACACTGCCTTGGGGAACGCCGAATGTCACTGGTTCCTCTTTACTGAGGTAATTTTGTATTTTTACACACTGAGTTCTATTTTGAAGGTAGTCCCTAAAAATGTTAAGTGAATGGCCACGAATACCGAGTTCCTCTAACTTTATTATTAAGTCAGAAATCGAAACCGTATCGAATGCCTTTTTTAGGTCCAAAAAAATTGATAATACTTTCTTTTCCTTGTCAAGATTTTTCGTAACATGATCAATTAGCTCAATTACAGCACTGTTAGTAGATTTATTGCGCCTAAAGCCGAATTGGTTGGGAGAAAAAAGCTTTTTATCTTCCATGTAAGTCATAAGTCTTTTGTTGATTAGGCGTTCTAGAATTTTAGAAATAGAAGGTAATACTGCAATAGGTCGATAATTATTAACAAGTTTTTTACTCCCACTTTTGTGAATTGGGTGTATGATGGCCTTCTTGAAGTATAAGGGGAAAGTGCCGGTATGAAAACAAATATTAAAAATATGTGTAAGTAATGGGACTAGTATCAATGAATAGCGCTTTAAAAACTTTGTTGAAATATTGTCCCAGCCTATAGCAGAATCTGACTTAAGTGACATTAGTACTTCCCCGACCTCCGCCTCGTCGGTGTCTAACATGACGAATGACTGTAAGGGTGAGGATATGGAAGCAATGTCTGGTGAAATTTTAGGTCTACCAGGTGGACAAGAAAAATTATCAGCAAGTTCCTTCCCGATATTGGAAAAGAACTTGTTTACTTTGTCCACCGAGAGCTGTGGTGTAGTAGAAGAAGCCAATAAATCAGTGTTTGGTGTTTGGCTTATCTATATTAGTTACTCTCTTTATCACCTTCCAGATCTTTTTATTGTCTTTTAAATAGGCTCTTAATAACCTAGTGCGCTTTACCATCAACGATTGCGTCACTGCTTACCATCAGGCAGGATTGCGGTCAAGCGCTGGTTTATAATTAGTAAAAAAAAAAAAGGGTATATATATACCAAGGGCATGGCATCTTTAGATGATATCAAACGATATCGGAAGGGTTTCAACTCAAAATAAAATACTCAAAAAATTGGTACCTACCATATTTACGGTTTCGTGTGTTTCTTAAAATCAAATCATAACAAACGTGGCAGCACACTACATACGTTAATAACTACTCGTTAGCCGTCACGTTACTTGCCAAAATCAGATAAATGTCTTCATTATCACTGTGCGACTAGTATGATAGACGCCTATCACAGGCGGTGTTTTCCTCATAACTTCCTAACATAAAGAGATAGGATTAAAAAACCCTTCCAATATCGTTTGATATCATGTAAAGATGCCATGCCATTGTTATGTATATACCCTTTATGTTACACGTTGTATACAATATATAACAAAAACCCTGTTGTTCCTTCTGCCTACGTTTTAGGAATTGGTATAAGGATGTAATTAAGCATATCATTTATAAAAATTTGTTCAACAAAAATTAAAATAAAATATATACCTATTTAATTATTAATATTTGTAATCTTTAACTAATTTCTTACCTTTGCAATTCTGCACGAAGAAGACATATTATAAGTAGAACGTTCCCGGCAATCTCTTTAACTTATAAAATCAGATATTCTAAACTAGAGTTGTAACGGAGGCTTGCTAGCGGAGGCGGAGGTGAAAGTACTTAGAAGAAAAAAAAAAAAATATGGTTAACTAGCTGTTGCGTCCGCGTGTTGATATAAACTAAGCGCCTGTTAAAATAATCG